>JAOEHX010008516.1:28011-39441 GCA_025448015.1 Bolborhynchus lineola
TAAACAGGGAAAGTTTAGATTGGATATGAGGAAGAAATTCTTTACTGTAAGGGTGGTGAGGCACTGGAATGGGTTGCTTGAGGAAGTTGCGAATGCTCCATCGCTGGCGGTGTTCAAGGCCAGGTTGGACATAGCCTTGGGTGATGTGGTTTAATGAGAGGTGTCCCTGCCCATGGCGGGGGGTTTGGAACTGGATGAGCTTAAGGTCCTTTCCAACCCTAACTATTCTATGATTCTATGATTCTGTGCTGCATTTCTGCAATGTTCCTTTTAATTGGGAAATAATTAGATTTCTAAACTGAATAATTCAAAGGTGATTCTTGACAGCAGTTTGATTTCCTCTGACACAGGTAATACATTTCAGTCCTGTCTCCGGCATCACTAGCATCAGTAATCTTGTTATCTTGGTCCAGTGTTGCACCAGCAGGTATCAGGGTTGGCTTTTTCCCTTCTCCAGGGCTTACATGGCTCAGGAAAAATGCTCAAGCTCTGGTGCACATGTGAGAAAGAGGGGGATGCTCTTTGAAGTGTGGATCCAGAAGGTTTCCAAAGGCTAAAGAGAAATCCTGAGTAAATGAGCAAGGAGTAAAAAGGGGTAGAAAACAGAGCAGAAGAATGAAGTTAGAGACATTGACCAGTTAGATGTGCTAAACAGGGAAGCACAGAGGTTTCTGTTTGTAGTGCAAAGGTTAAATGCTCATTGGAAAGGGATTCAGGGAATCTCAGAAGCACATTGGAGCTGCTCTTTCAACTTCAGAAGCAGACATATTTGAGAGTGCATTTTCCAAAACATAAAGCAATGAATTCCATGAAGAATTCTTTAAGAAATATGGCTAAACCTGAAAATAACAGTGATAATAAAGGAAAACTTTAAAACATTTTAGAAATCTGAACACAAAGAGATTGTGAAGTTAACTGAATAGAAAACCACCGCTCCCATGAAGCGCTAGGCTCAGGGGAGGCATCTCTGTCTGCAACTTGTGTTCCAGCAGTGAGAAATAGTGGATGCGCTCTAAAGCACCAGAAGGTACTGCCTTTAAGGCAGCCCCCAAGCAGGATGTTCCCTGCATCCTGCTGGCTATGTGCAAGCTGGGAATGAGTGAGCCAAGGCATTTCCTGAATGCTGTGGGTTTTTATAGGAACTTTCCTGATGATGTTAGATTTCTTTTTCTTTTAACCTGCTCGTTTCCTCACAAACCTGATCTTGGGGCCTGAATTAATCTCTCTGTGTTCCTCTTCAAAAGCAAGAACATGTAGACAGTTAGCTCACTGCCAAGGGGAATCAGGAGATCGTCATCAACTTGAATGACAATCTTCTATTAAGGATGTTTTAGGAACAAGAAATCAATGAGGCAGTGGTTTGAAATGACCCAAGGACTTTCCAACCCAGTGATTTAATAACATAGTAAATAAAAAAAGGTAAATCTTAGTCAATACTAGTGGCCTACAACAGAATCTACCCAAAGCTATTTTCTGATATTGCTTTTATTTGCTTGTCATAATACATTTCAGCTACATCTTCCCCTTTCTGTTCTATTGTGATGGCTTAACCCCAATCAGCAACTCCTCACCCCACCTTGGTGGGGTGATGAAGGTAAAGCCCATGGGTTAAGGTAACAGCAGTTCAATAACTTCTTGTTGTTGCTATCATGAAGAAGAAGAAGAATAAGAGGAGGAGGAGAATAAGAAAGGGAGAAGAGAAGGAGAAGAAGAGAAAAACAAGAACAGAGAGAGAGGAATAAAACCAGGAGACTGAACAGCCCTTCATCAGAGTAAGTGTTACTGAGCAACAACCAAAACACTGGTGTGTTACCAGCTTTGTTCTCAGGCTGAATTCAAAACACAGCACTGTACAGCTGCAAGGAAGAGAATTAACTCTCTCCCTGCTGAAACCAGCATATCCATACATTATGTTAAAGATTTACAGTTTCATATTCAGTTTGAGGTTTTCATGAGTCTTTTTCCTCCTAGTTAATTAGAAAGGTATTGAAATACAAATATTGACTTAACCGACAGAACAATTTAAGTCACATTTGAAAGGGTTTCTCCTAACTGTAAGTGTGAGCTTGGAGAAGCAACAAGGAGAAAATCCCTTTCTTTGAGCTGTTTAAGTCCTTTCTTCTTTTGTGCGGAGATGAACCTTTTTGATCTCCCTCTTTTGTAAACTAACTCTATGTCGATGATCTCTATCAGAAGGCACTTGGCTTTGACAAGCCTGGTGGACTCCTGCATAGCCTGCAACATTGTAATGGCTGGCACTGGAATGAAAAGGACTTGAATAATGAATAAAGAGTATTTTAGTAGCATGACTCATAAGTAATACAAAGACAGCTCTGGCAATGCCTGTACTAATTACAGACTAGTCACTGTGTTGTAACAATCATAAGCGTGTGGGATGCTGAAATGTGTGGGCATCCTGCTAAGCTTGATCTCAGTTCCTTGCAACTAAAATCCTGTCTGTCCCAGCTGGAAAGTGGGCAATGTAGGTAGGTGCCTAAATACAGACTGGGGGTGATTAACTGTGTGTATTGAGTTTGATTTTTTGGCCTCCTGGCCACAAACCTTATGAGCTGTCAGAAATGATGGAGACAGTTACGTGCTGCACCATTTAACAGCCAACTGCCCTGTTGCAGCCTGGTGCTCTGCATCTGCTCCTCATTGCCCAGCACTGCCACAGGGCATCATTTCCAGGCCAGCTCAGTGGGACTGAAGAGCTGGAGCAGCAGTGTTTCCAAGCTGTGTTAGTTCTGTGCAGGCAGATGATGCTTGCTTTACCTCCAGGAATTCAGGGCATGAGGTACCGTGGGCTGCTGTGGCTTTGAAAAGCAGAGTTGGGTTCAAAAGGCCAGTAGTAAATCCTGGGTGGGCAACTTGGACATACTTGATGGGAATGTCTGCAATGGGACAGTGCTGCTGAGTGACTGCCTCTGTAAGGGACAGGCTTCCTGCTCTAGTTAGAAAGGGCTGAGCTTAGGCAGTGAGATGTCAATGTGACTCAAACCTTCAATTTAATGACGCCAGGTCCAGGTGTGGAATTTGCTCTATTTCAACAGTTAATGAATTGGAAAATTATCCAAGCTCAATTTTCTGTTTCCTTCAAGGTTCTTGTTTCCTCAGCTTGGGTGATTATTTCCCTGGGCACCATTTGCCCTTGGCCACTCCTTGTCTTTATATCTTTCATACTTACAGGTCCTTTTTCTCCCTTTTCTGAAAGGAGAAGGCCCTCTGCCCATTTCCAGCTGCTTTAGGGATGTGAAGCATGGTGCATGACTGCACAGAGAGGTGTTCGACAGCTGCTCTGCCTTGACAATACCATGGGACCATCTTTCAGGCAAGGATTTCTGTATGTAGGTGATGTGTATGTAGTGAGGAAGGCAGCCCCTGTGCTGGGAAACCTATGCACAGAGGACACATCCCTGATTATTAACACTCCATGGCTACCATCTGATGATGTTTTAAAAGTCATTGGAGGCAAGCTGAAGGCTCTCAGGCTGCAGCAGGGAAGGAGAATGAAAGATGAGTAAGATTTTGGGAATGAGGGATGGATCTGTTTATGGATTAATCTCTCCAGTCATGGACAACTGAGAGGTCAGAAAATTCCCCTTGCACTGTGACCACCTTCTGTAATCACACTAATGCAGCCATAATGGAAATAACATTTAGCCCGTAGTTATTCCCCATGTGATGCTCCCCTAGATTCCCTGTTGGTTGCCAACACTCTGGTGAACAAAAGCAGGGATATTTTTCAAATATCTCCATTGTAATGGAGGGAACAAGCTGCCAGAGCACTGTGATAATGCATTTGGTTTGGCAGCAACTCTCCCTTGCTGCATGGTGCAGGGTGCTGGGAAGGGCTGAGCTGGAGCACAGCCAGGGCTCTGCAGTGCCCAGCTTTGGTGCTGTTGCCCAGGGACTGCTGAGCAATGGGGAGAGGCACTGAAATCTCAGCATGCCTTGCTCAGCCTCTCCTGAAGCTCTTCATCACCCTCCTTTTCACTGACATGGGGAAGGTGAGCTGGAAACTTAGCCCAGAGCATTTCCATGCAGCTCTGCCAGAATCCCCGTGGCAAAGGAGGGAACAGGGCCATGGGAATGGTCAGGTAAAGCAGGCTGAGGGAGGGAGGATGTGCAGGACACAGTGTCCTGTGACAGCCCTGTTGCCTCCAGCCTGTTCTGATTTTGCCAGCTAAATTATTCTTAATGCGTCACCCAGGCTGTGCACGATGGAGATTTCTTTTGCATGGGTGGTGCTCCGCGAAGAAGTTGTATGGCAAAAAGCAGGTACTATTAATAACCTCAGTGCCCCCATCCTTCCTACGCCATATGCAGCTCCGAGTAGCTGTACAGCACAAACCCTGCAGGCTCTGGGGACAGATAACTGTGGTTTTGACAGCCCCGTCATAGGCCAGGAGTATGCCCAAGAGGTTGCAATGAGAAAAACACAGAAACATAGCTGTGCAGAATTTGGTTTATATATAGAAAATGTATTTGCTTTTATATACAAGTGTATTATTTTTATATCTATATATAATAGATCTATTATATGCACAAGTATATATATTATATATATAGCAAACACATATGCTCTGGGACAAACCCTGACGCAGCTCCTGGGACCCAGTGAAGCTCTCTGAAAGGCTATGCCCTTGCACTCATACTCTGGGGCAGTGAGTCTCCCCCCAGAGGCTGAGCCCAACAGGTTCCCTTTGCATTTGATGACACCACCAGCACTGAACTACCCCAGCAAACATTTCTGTACCGAAATGAGGAAAGGCACTAACAGGGCTCCAATATTGCATTCACTTTCCAAGCAAATGCTTGTGGGTAAGAGTGACACAACCCACACCTCAGAGCAGCCTTGAAGGCATTACCTTTTCACAAACAGACCTGTGCTGCACCCCTTCGCTGTGTGCTGCTGTGCTGTGTGTTGAATAGCAACTGCCCATCACACACTGCCCTGTGCTTGTGTTTGGTCTTGAACAAGAGATGAGAGCAGACATTACCTTAAATATTCATGGAGTTGTGCCAGCACAGAGGAGACAGCACAGGGGAGGAGTGGAGGTGGGCTCCATATAAATTATTTATGGCCATAAATAGCTATTCTGGTCACATCATTCTCAGCAGTATTAATTCGATAATGTGATGCAAATCTCCTCTTTAATGGTAGCCTGTAAATAAACCCGAGCATTTCTCATCAGAAACCAGGCTGGCAGCTTGCAATATTAAGAGTTGTCATGGGATTCACATTAAATAACCTTGTGGGGAGAATCCTTTGCATTGCAAGCCACAACAAAACTTGTTTTTAGAGACCAACCCCAGCCATGGCTGGTTTTGGCTGCGGTAGAGCTCATTTTCTTCACAGGAGCGGGTATGGGGCTGAGTTCTGGGTTTGTGCTGGGAACAGTGTGTATGTGACAGGGATGTTACATCTACAGTGTGGATGTTACACTTACATCCCTGTGACAGTGATTGCCCAGCAGCACTTACACAGAGCCAAGGCCTTTTCTGCTCCTCACTTGGCTGGGGTACACCAGGAGTTGGAGAGGGCGCAGCCAGGACTGACCTAAAGGATGCTCCATACCACAGGATGTCATGCTCAGCACATAAAGCTGGCAGAAGGAGGAGGAGGAAGGGGTGTTCGGAGTTATGTCATTCAAGGATTTAAGGCGACCAGTGTATTGGGTTAAAACAACAAATGTCTTAAAATATGGTTTCTGAGGTTTTTGTCCTTTGCTTTCTCTCTGAATTCATGTCTGCCTTTGCTTTCTGCAGTCACCTTTAATTCTGAGCTGCTGTCTCTGCTTTACAATGGGCTTTGGCATAGGACAGCTGTGATAGAGCTGCATTACAGACTGTGGAGTTTACTCATTCCCAGGTAAGTTACTCAGACTCCATACAGGGAACCTCCTGTGGCTCTTCCTCAGCTATGGAGCTGGTTCTGCATCTGAAAGCAGTGCAATGGATGCAGTTTGTTTTTGCTGGCTTGCTGGGGTGCTGTCAGCCCCTTGCTTAGCCTCCTGGTCTGAACCCTGCTCATTTCACACTGTGTGCATCTGTTCTTGTCTTCTCTTGTCTGCAGCCTTGGATTTAATAATTTCTCTTGCCACATTCATAGCATGCGACTCCATGTACGAGGCTTCTTCCATTACCATGTTTTTGCCAGTGTACTAACAAGGCTTCCTTTCCAGTTTATCTCCCCTTCTACACTTTTTCAGGTGTTGTATTGACTCTGTGAGGTGCTAACAGGCTTGTGTTTCCAGTTTTCCTTGCACTCCTTGGAAAAATCTATGTTCTTCCTGCTTCTCTTAGACTCTGCATTTGGACACAAACATTCCCTGTGACATACACCATGGTAGAGCTGCCTGACTTCTGTTGCACCTCACTCACCATTTATAGATTTCTTGGTAACTCAAGGATAGAGAAGGCAAAAAGTTGTCTGCTCTTAGCTGAGCCTGTAGCTGTCTGTACCAGAATTTGCTGGATAATGCTATTCCCTGTCTCCTCTGCTGGGTAACCAACATAGCAGCTGTTGGAAGCAGAGGACTGTTGATGCTCTGGGCACCCTGTGCCAGCACCTCAGCACCCTCACAGGGAAGAGCTTCTGCCTAAGAGCTCATCTCAGTCTCCCCTCTGACAGGTTAAAGCCATTCCCCATGTCCTGTCCCTACAGGCTTTTGTCCAAAGCCCCTCTCCAGGTTTCCTGTAGCCCCTTTAGGCACTGGAGCTGCTCTAAGGTCTCCCCTTAAGGAGCCTTCTCTTCTCCAGGCTGAACCAGCCCAGCTCCCTCAGCCTGTCTTCATAGGAGAGGGACTCCATCTCTTCTGTGCATCTCCATGGCCTCCTCTGGACTCACTTCAACAGCTCCATGTCCCTCTTGTGCTGTTGCCCCAGAGCTGGATCAGGACTGCAAGGGGGGGGTCTCCCCAGAGTGCAGAAGAGGGGCAGAATCCCCTCCCTCGACTGTTGCTCACACTCTGGGGGTGCAGCCCAGCGCACGCAGGAGTTCTGGGCTCAAGCGCACACTGAAGAAGGGTCACACTGAACTTCTCATCAACCAGCACTCCCAAGTTCTTCTTCCTCAGGACAATAAACACAGTATCCACCTTATAAAATGAAAGGAAGAGTAAAGGGTCTGGGTCAGGTTCAGGATTTAAGGTTTTGGTCAGCATTAGGGACAGGGTAAAGGTTTGGGTCAGGGGCCCAGCTCTCCCTAGCCCAATGCGATAGGTTGGGGTTTCCTCCAGGCCTCATGTGCTGGCTCCTTACCCTGTGTTTTTGGGGAAAGGATTCCCACTGCCGACACGAGGCAATCATTAACTCCATTGGGATGGCGCGGGTCAGCCGTGGCTCCGAGCACTGGCTACTGCATGTCCAAAATTTTAAGCCTTTGGAAAAGCCATGACCTGACCAAACTCCACTGGACTTTGACTGTGATTAACCTCTGCCACTCACTTGCACAAGCACACAAAGCACTCACTGGGAACAGCTCAGCACTTAAGCCACAGTCATTCTCCTGCCCCAGCAGTGCAGTGGTGGCACCCTTCCTCTTCCCCAGACCAAACTCATGACATCTCCAAATCCCCACTGTGGCCACATCTTGTTACTGGCAGACTCATCCTGGTACCCAGTTCCTGGAGCACACAAACAACTGGTACCTAGGTGAGTGCCAGGGGGACACCTGAAACTCCAGATGGGCAGGAGGGTGACCCTGTGGGCACCTCATCCGCTGCCTCTTACTTACCTGTACCCCTGTGCCCCCCCAGCCGCCCCGCACAGGTGGCTATTGCAGCATTTCCCCAGCTCAGAGCAGTTTGGCTGCTCTGTGATACACTGCCGGATGCAGAGGTCGTGGCTCCCGGCCAGCACCAGAGCAGACAGCAAAGCAGCACTGTAGCACGTGGGCCAGGCCAAGGGGACAATGCCAAAGAGGCGCTTTACACTAAGGTCAGTGGTTCATCTCCCAGACAGACACAGCACTGTGTGCATCCCTATGGGCTCCTATGCCCAGCACAACCCACCACCAAAGCTGGCATCACATCTCCATCTGTATTATATCTGTATTATATCATCACATCTCCATCACATCTCCATCTGTATTATACCCAAGACTACAAAAATCTCCCACATTCCTCCGGGGTGAAAGCAGCTGGGGCATCTCAACCCCTCGATGCCTCATGGAGAAGACAGGACAGCTCCTAGCCCCTGATGGGAGGCAGGTTGAATACCCTCCCAAAACGCAGCTCGTGGCCCAAGAGTGAGCCATCCCTTGTGAAATCACTGGACACTTTCTGTCTCCTCTCACTCCCCTCCAGCAAACCCTGCTTGGGCTGTGTTTGGGAACCCTCCGCCTTCTGCAGGGAGGCTGGGGTGAGAAAGGACGCTTTTTTCCAAGCTGGAAGAGACAGAGAAGTTTCCCTCCTTGCCAAATTTCTCCCAAGCCATCTTCTGTTTCCCATTAACAGCAAGAAGAAGCCCTCCAGCTCAGGTCCATGCTCCTCCCACTGCAATTCCCATGGACACTTGTCAACATCCCAGCGAAAAAAGGAGAACTAAATCCACCCAACCCGGTTAGCCATGACGCAGGGACCACAGAGCAAGGACTGGCGGCTGGAAAACACCCCCCCTGTTCTGCTCTCACATCTCCCCCACGGAAACTTTTCAACTTCAGTTGCTGGCAGGAGCAGGGCTGATCCCAGCTGAATTCCTTCCACTTACCAGCAAATAAATAGCAGTTAAATGGAGGGAAAGAGAAAATACACCCTTTTTCTCAAAGGGATAACAAAGAAGCCAGGGAAAATAAACAGGCGAAATGTTGGGCTGGTCACAGGCTCATGAAGACCTTTTTCCCCTCCTGGTCGGGTACTTGACAGCCTTCCCTGCAATTCATTATGGGATACTCAGAGAACAAAACACGTCCAGCCCTTTGCCAGCCCTGATCATTAAGGAGAGAGTCACAGACCAAACCAGCAGCCCTGGCCACAACTCCTCCACCCGGCCCAGGCACTTGAACCACCCTTTTTCAGACAAATAAGTGCTGCTGCAGGACATCTGCAGTCTCCTGCCAGCCCTGACAGACTTCTGCCTACACTTCTGTCCAAACCCTCCAGTGATGAGCATCTCCAACCCTCCCCTACACAAGGGCTCATCTTGCACTCCAAAGATCTCTCTCAACAACACCATCCTTTCTGAAAAATTTCAAAGCATCACTTTGCAGCCTGTCCCTCACCAGACACAGAAAACAGCTTATTGCCTTTTTAGCAACTTTTTAGGAAGCTGAAGGCAGTGATGCGCCTTCCCTTCTCTAGCAGGAACAACCCCAGCATGGCTGTCAGCACTGCACATCATTCCCCTTCCTCTCCTCCACACCTCCCAGTCAGCCCAACCCTTTCGCAGCATGTGAAGCTTAGCGGAGATACCTTCCCATGTCCCTCTGGTTAATTGCCCCTTGTTCCTTCCCTCCAGTGCAATGTGGTTCCTGGCTCTTCTCACATTGCACCCCAACAGTCTGTAAAGGCACCTCCCAAAATACCCACCCTGCAGGAGCCCTGCAAGGACAGAGGGCTCCTGCCACCCGTAATGGCTGTATTACTCCCAGGCCTCTGTCGGACTGTCCTTGCCATGGCCTGCAGCCACTGGTGGGTTTTGAACCCCAAAGGTTGTTTGATGCTTTGGAGAGCACGGCTTGGATGTGTGTGCTGCAGGTAACCAGGCAGAGGCCTGCCAGCAACCCTTCTCCATTGGAATGGGGATGGCTTGGGAAAAGCCAGATCTCCCAAGCATCTACTGGAAAAGGCTGGGGTACCAGAAGGATGAGTGGAATTGAAAGAAAGCATCCCCCACATTTGTTCCTGCAGCAGGAACTTGCACTGCCGCCTTTGTCCCACCATGGTGCTGCACAGCAGTATCCTCCCCACAATAACCCCCTCATCCCCCATAACCACCCCATGGAGCCCCCCCAAGCTCCAGGGGAAAAAATGCTGCCACGGCCTCATCCTGAGCCCCTCTGGGGCAAGCACCCCAGAATGGGGAGCGCTGGGGCAGCCACAATGCCTCCCCTGTGGCACACAAGCAGAGCCGCCCACCTGAACATTATCAAACTATTCCAGTTATGTTACTTATTTGCTTACACCCAACATGGCCCCAATTTCCCCCAAGACAAAGTCCGCCCAATACTAAACTACAAACGGGGTTAGGGATATGAAAGGGAAAATCTAGGTGGTAGCAGCGGCTGCTGCAAGCACCTTCTGAAGGGAGGCCCCTCTCCAGGCTGCTCCAGTTGGCTTTGAAGCTGTTTTGCCCCCAAGCTTCATTCACAAAGGCAGTAACACCTCCCTGCAATGGCCTCTTCCATCTGGGCTCTCCTGACGCTGCAGCAGCTCCCTGGGCTGGTGGCAGGGCTCAGCCCCAGCACAAGGGACAGCACAAGGGGATGAGTGACAGCAGAGGGGGATCCACTGAGGAGTCTCCTCTGCTGAGTGAGCATCTTTAAAAATCAGACTACATGAAGAAAAGCTGTTTGTAAGCAGGTTGAGCAGAGCCCTCGAGCAGCACACCTGCCCCAGCCCTGTCCATGCAGCAAAATGTCTGCTTGGTACAAGATCTGGGCTCTTCTGACGGCCATCAAGGAATTATTTCCTCCTCTGGTACTGGAGAGTTACCACCTGAAGTCACTAACACCTTTGGATAGTGCTCCTGAAGCCTACTGATGGGGAAGAAAATCCCCATCAGTGGAAGGCTTGAGTATCAACATTAAACCAAACGCCTGAAGGCCAAAAGAGAGATGAAATATCCATGTGATTTAATTCCTTGGCGTTTCCTTACATTAAAGCACACATCTAAGAACAAGTGGATAGCTCAGAAGAAATAGACCACGCTGTAATTAAGCAAATCTGATAGCTAAAGGAAACTGAAGAACAGCAATATTTTACTGCATTTAATATATTTTTTCCCCGAAGAGAAAAAGGTTATACCCCTGTGCCATTGGGCTGTTACTTTCAGCTGACCTGGTCACATTTGAAAGTGTTTCAGACACAGAGTGGCTCTGACAGGCCTGCCCTTTGATGCTCGGGGTGCATAGAGAAAAGCCACAGCCAAGGTGTTGGGGTTTGGTACCCACCAATCAGTGTTTCCCATTAGCATCCCAGGAAACCAGTCCCAGGCCCTCCACCTTGAATGGGGATCCATAATACATACATACACACCCTATCTATGTGCATATAGACGTGCCTGTGTGCAAAGAATCATAGAATGGCTTAAGTTGGAAGCGATCTTAAAGCTCCCCAGCTCCAACCCCCTCCCATGGGCAGAGACAACTTCCCCTACAGCAGACTGCTCCAAGCCCCATCCAACACACCCTGGCCTTGAACACTGCAGGGATGGGGCAGCCACAGCTTCTCTGGGCACCCTGTGCCAGCACCTCAGCACCCTCAC
>JAOEHX010008517.1:0-21826 GCA_025448015.1 Bolborhynchus lineola
AAAAAATCATCTTAGAAATAGGGAAACTCTATTAAGAATACTACTCTGTGAAATGTATAAAGAAGTATGAAGTCTTAACTTGAAAATATATTTTAATACTTCTAGAGGTTTCAAATGAAACCAAAGCCCTTTTGATATAAACATCAAAGCACATCATCAGAACTTTTCTGGTAATGTCAATAACTAACTAGATAATCTTAAAATAATCTCAAACTACGCTGCACTTTTATTTTGTTATTTAGATACATTAGTATTGTTTGCAGTATATCCAGTTTATTTTAGGAGGCTTCTTGAGTTTTTTTGAGCACTTCTTTCTTGTCATTTGACTCTATTAATAAAGATGAAACATAAAATTTACAAAGCATAATTAGTACAAATTGTGAGGGTAATAAAGAAAAGTGCTGGATAGTCCTGTTGCTAGCATAAGATATATTTATATCTTTACCCCAGTACCGTGTATTAATTTTCTGTTTAAATTCTTTCAGACTTAATCCTTCTTTCCCCTTTTTTATTAGATAAAAGCCACAAGCAAATGTGCTACCTGACAAACTGATAGTATTTAAAGCAATTAATGAGAGAAACTGACATCTAGGGTGAGATTTTCCTAGGTATTTAGATGCCTAAAGATGCAGATATGTACTTAGTAGGATTTTCAAAGTGCCTAAGCATGTAAGCGCCTTAGATGCTTAGGAATTTTTGAAAATCCCATAAGGTGCCTATCTGCATCTTTAGGCATCTAAAGACTTTCAGAAAAATCACTTCACTAATCTACACCATATTTTCCAGTCTCTTCCTTTTTCCTAATAATCACATCTCATCTTGTAATCAGTCTTGGTAATGCTGTTTAAAAGAAGAAAGTGAGAGGAAAATATTTTGGAAGTTAAAATTTCTAGAATATTTTGCTAAGTTTTTCTAAAATCTATGATCATCTATAATGATGACAAAAAGCCATTTTAAATTGTCATCTATGAAGTGTCTGAATTTAGAAATTTGCCTATAATTATTTATGTAAGTCTTTAAAGAAAAAATACATGAATTTCATGGCTGTTAAATGTCTGCCTGTTGTCAGAGTCAGAAGCTGGCTACATTTTATCTGTTTGTGCTTGTGAAAATTATGCAATCTTTTTATATCACCAGTATTCAGATAACTTAGATTTAGTTTATTAGTTAATATATCCCAGTTGAAACCCTTTGGTTCTAGTATTAAGTATTATTAAGAAGCAGAACTTAGAAAACTAGTGGATCACATAAACTAAGTTTCTTCCCTTCGGGCATCGAGACGGTACAGACATACAGGGTTACTCTTGCAGCAGTTTGGTTCGTTTAAAAACTTCATAAAATCCAATAAAACTTCCTAAAACTATACTTCCTAGAAGAATGAAGGGCTGCTTAGTCTGGCATTCAAGTGCAGTTAAATTCAAGACATACCTCTCTAAATGAGGACTCTTGGTTTTTTACAGGGATTTCTTACACGGTTGTCATTAGGTGTTATAATTTTGAGTGGGATCTCTGTGGTAGCAAGAGGATTTTAGATCTTGAAGAGGCACTGAAAGTAAAGTCAGTAAGCATGGCCACAGTAACCTGGCTGAGATTATGAACAGTGTGGTTATACTTATTAAAGGGAAGTCATTCAAAGCTTTGTAAGATTCTGAAACAGGTGTATTAAGAAATTGTTTTAAAATTGCTAAGAGCACCAAAGCTCCTGGTTTTGCTGCACAAAGCTATGTGAGGATATATTTATATTAATAAACATTGACCAACTAAAATGAATAAAATATGTAGTTTTATAAAGCACCAGCTTGACGTGTAGGTTCAGAAAGTTTAAATAGCAATTTAAAATAAACCAGTCTCTTCTCTTTTGAAGTTAAAAAATACTTCAGATATGGAAATGTCCCCTTACTGGTTGCTTTCATACATAAGCCCCTTCCTTTTTAAAAGGGAACCTTCCATAATTACTTTGCTATATAAAAATGCAGTGTGGGGTTGGTTTGTGTATGTGTTTTTTTTCTGTTGACAGCTTTTCAGTGTTCCACTCAACATCATTATATATGGGAATAGCCATTATACAGTGTTTTTCTTCTAAACAATTAGAAAATAAAATGACACTGTTTTCCTATTTGTCAACGACTTGTCCACCCTGCTAATGATGTTTCTGCACTGATTGCTACTCTTGGGTATTTTGATATGTCTGGTGAGAAACAAACCAAATTTTGTACTCTCTCCTTATGTGAAACTAGAAATTCGTTCTGTCTCTGAGGAATGAGTACACATGAAATCAAACTGTCACCAATGCCATCAGTATCCGCTTTCCAGTTTTACTGAAGGAGGTTCAAACAGAAAATTAATTGGCTTTAAAGCTGCCAAATCTGATCAGCAAAGCTCAGCTGGTCACTATGTTTTCTTTAAGCCTTTCCTCCTGGTCTTTAAGCTGCAGGGCCTTAGTAAGTTAACAAGAACGTCTAAGATGACAGATCAGTAGCAGAATATAAACGGATTTTTCTAAAAAAAGTGGAAACATCTTAAACAAAGTTCTGACCCTCCTGAAGTCAAGGGAACTTTCGACAGTGAGTCTTCTGCATGTCTGACCTTGCTGGGAATGCTTCCACAGTGTGGAGAGTGTAAATTAGGAAAACCCAATGCTCAGTTCCTCTCATTGCTCTTCTATTATTTAAAAGCTAGAAACTGAAAATAACACATAATGCAAAGACCACTTAGGTACATAGCAAAGAGAATTCTTCCATGAGAAAATGCTAATTGTGACTATTTACTTAAGATGAAACTGCCTTTTAGCATAAATGTAGGAATGTGGGTCATAATAGAAAAAGACCAAATTGAATAGGTAATAGATGTTTTTAAGGCTCATGACATTCTGTCTATAACTCAGAAGAGTTCAATTTTGCTACTTGTAGCATCTGTGTTTTATCTTTCAATGGTATTTGAAAACTTGATGATGCATTGGAAAGGGGCAGAGTGGGGGGTTTATTTTACATCATAACAGTGAATAACCAGAGAAAAGGAGGGCAAAGAATCATGGATCAGTCTGCCTTTCTCCCAGTAGAGACTGAAGTAAATTTCTTAACAATGACTTTATGATCACATTTCTTGAAGTTTTGTTACCTCAGTACAGGAGTACATCACCTCTTCTCACCTTTCTTCCAATTTCTCAAGTTACAGATGACAAATAGCATTATTTTTCCAGCAATGGTAATGTCTTTGCACTGCATCAACACACCTGGCCCAGGTGCTGGGAGGGTCTAGGGCTGCTGAGCTGCTGCGACTGGAGGCAGGTCTCCCCCATGCCCTGCGGCTGCCCGGCCCAGCTGTAGCAGTGCAGCGCAGTCAGGCTTGTTCATTCTGCCCTGCTAGGGAAGATATTCCTGGCTTTTATTCTGAAATGATGATGTCGGGAGGCTCTTCAACCGATCCATCAGTGCTGACTGCACACTATCATCCTGGCACCGGTACCTTTGCATGACCATCTCCGATTGATGCTTTCTTCTGAGCGGAATGTTTTCCAAAATCCTTTTGTCGGCCATCAGCCTCCTGCTTGCTGTATTGCGGCATTTCCTCTGCTCTTTGATGCAGTTCATTCCAGGTAAAATGCATTAACAAACAAATCGTTCTATTCCATCATCTTGGGAAGGGGGTTTCTGATGCTGTTAAGAGCTGCTGCTGACACAGGTTGTTTAGAGCAGTTTAATTTCTCTTGATCAGAAATGCAAAGGAAGCAATTTGAAGTGTTAGGTAGGAACTAGGATTTCTCTGTTGTTTGTTGAGAAGATAAGCAGGAGAGGAGGAGCAAGTATATTGCACAGATTTTCTCAGATTACTAGCAGATATTGATGGTTTAGAGCTGGAAAACCAGTAAGCAGCAGATTCTGTCTGGAAGGGAGCCTGCTGTGAGACATGTAGGCGGGCTGTGAAAGGGAGAGGATTGTTTAGAGCAGCAGCATTACGGAAGCTTTGATCTGAACATACAAGTAGTAAACTTCTCCAAGGGATTTTGTGTCACCATTAAACTCTGCAGTTTCTGCCATCATTGTATCATTGCACAAATCAAGCAGTCTTTTTTCCTTTTTCTCTTTTTGTTTGTCAAATATTGAGACCTACTATCATAAAATAGAAATAAATGCAGATAATGACTTAATTCACCATAATATCTGCTTTTTGATGGTGGTCATATTGTTTTCCACCCCTAGAGAATGAAAGGATTGCTCTGGGTTATCAAAGAGTTGAAAGGGTCTCAAATCTGCCTTGTTCTGCCACCAGAATACATCCGTAGATACAAAAAAACCCACCCAAACAGCCCCCCAGCAAGGTTCACAGTACCTTTCTAGGACAGTTGTCCCAAGGACTTAATGATGTAAATCTATATTTAACAAACAAACTACACTTTTTCATGTCAGAAAAAAAAAAAAAACAACCCACCCTGGAAGTGTAGAACCTATTTCTATAGGTGTTCCTGCAAGCTCAACAGTTATTTCATATGCAATAGTATGCACATTTCACAGTTCCTTTTCTCCCTTCACTCCCTTTGACAAGGCTTTCTCCATTCCTTTTCTCCATTTCTTTTCCCCTGTCACTTCTTTTATGTGCTGCTTTGGCTGTTAGCAGGGAACTGGGTGGCTGAGTCCCTGACAATGGGAAATCAACAACTTACATGGAACAAGGAGACAAGTACCAGGACTTCCCAGCAGATGCAAGGCAAGTGCAATAACTTCAGAAATCAGTGTGGGTCACTCAGGTAAGCTGAGGCGTTCAACCCTGGTGAAGTCGGAGGGTGAAGGCTAGAGTCTGAGGTGGCAGGTTGTAATATTGTGCTGATTTTCAGGTATTATGTTCAAGCAAATACAGTAAGCCCCACTGGGACTGTAGAGCCTTTGATTCATTGCTTACTTCTCTTTTGGAGTGCAGCCAGAACACAGTATTTTATTTTGTCTAATTAAATGTTAATTTAAATGCTGCTCAAGATGAAAAACCAGTCTTGTCTTCTGGCTTTTGCAGAGACGTGTGTCTTCTGCTGATCAGACAAGGGGTAATGGCTTTAAATAGGGTAGGTTTAGATTAGACATCAGGAAGAAGCTCTTCCCTGTGGGGGTGTTGAGACACTGGCACAGGCAGCCTCATCCTGGGCATTGTTCAAGGCCAGGTTGGACATGGCTTGGAGCAGCCTGCTCCAGTGAAAGGTGTCCCTGCCCATGGCAGGGGGGTTGGAACTGGAAGAACTTTAAGGTCCCTTCCAACACAAAGCATTGTATGATTCTATGGTTTTTTGGGTAGCTGGATGTTAAGCTAAGCTTTACATCTGAGCTCTTACCTGAAGGTGATACACATTTATTACAATTGCTTGTGAACAGTGCATTCCAGTAGGAAGTGTTTGTGTTCCATCTGCTCAGTGCATTTTGAAGTAGATACAGTTAAATGTATCAGGTTTTAGTATTAAAATATGATTGAATTTTGAGTGTAGACTTTGTTCAGTTGTTGTTTTTTTTTGATGGGGAAGAAGTGTAGGATGTGCAGCTGTGATGTTTGGGTGGGAGTTTATTCTTTTATTTTAAACACAGCTATGATGACTCACAGACAAGCACCAAAATTCTTTCCTTTGATGTGCTTATTCTGTATTGTGTAATCCTGCATATATATTGCAGTAGCTTGACTTTTTTTGAAATGAATGCCAAGACTTTTCTGTGCTGTCACGGGAATATGTGTTGCACATCCCTTCTGCTCTTGGCTCCGTGTGCTGATTAGCCTTAGTTGTTTGCTGCTGCTGCTACTGACAAGTCTCAGTATGTTGCAGAGATAATGATTCCTCAGAGGACAAAAGGCCAGGTTGCATGAAGTTCCTGCAAAGAGCTTGTCTGACCACATCTGCCCAACCAGCCTTGTAGTCACTCTAATTGTAGGTGATGGTCACTAAGGAACTTCCTGACAGCCCTTTGTTTCCCGATTGGATAAAGTGATCTACAGTACTGAGGATTTTTTTATGTAATGCAAATAAAAGACACATTTTTTTGTGTTGTGTCAAGTTTAGAGGAGGTCATTGCTCATTTTTGTCTTCTGTTCCTTGTCCTGAATCTCTTCAGAACAAACTCACCAGAGAAAACGTGGGTTTTTTTTCCCCTTGCACCCCTTCCCTTCTTTTCAAAATTGTCCTAGAAAAATTGGTTTGACTCATGTGAGTCAGAATCAAATCATGATTTGATTACATTTTGCATGTGTTAGTGTCAGGATCTTCAGCTCATTTAAGTGGTTCCCAGAAGGAAAGCTGGAACGATATGTTTGTTTCTTTCTCTCTGGTCTGACAGGACAGGATATTAACTTACACATTCTTGTTGTATATAGCCTTATCTCAGACATTTTCTTGACTATGTCTTGAAAGGAATTCTAAGTAGATAAATTCTAACTAGATCAGATTTCAGGAAGGATTACTAAGTTGATCATGTGAATGGCAAGGTGATCACAGGAGAAGAAAATGAAAAGAACTTAGCTTGCTTAGCTTAGGAAGTGATATGATTCCTTACTCTTAAGTACATGTGGTAAACACCACATGAGAGGGAGAACTACTACCACAGCCACATAACAGTGCTGCCCCAAGAACAAGGGGGACAAATTGTCTTAAAAATAAAGTCCATGTGTAAAGTCAAAGGATTTTTCTAGTAATCTGGACAATAAACAGCCTTCCCAAGAGGGGGTAAGTGTGAGGAAACATAGTAACTTTTAAGATAGAATTCATATATATAGCTTTCTGTGACAGCAACTGGGATGAGATGATGCATTCCTATTCAGGCTCTTCTCTGAAGTGTATCTTTCTAAAATCCCATGTATAATCACACTGCTCTCCAGAAGTTTCAGTGTAGTGCTATCCTTGGTCATGCCACCTTTGTTTCTGCTTGGATGCAAAAAATACCTCCTTAGGGAGACACTGCTCTCTTTTTTTTTTCTCGGAATATTTTACATCCTTACAAACTGGAGCTTGGAGTAGTAAAGCTGCGTTTCTGCAAATACTAATGGCAGTTACTAAACCTGCCAGGTGTTTGTTGAATGAAAAGCTTCCTTATACCGAAGGAAAAACTCTGAAGTACTAATGATGGGATCAGATTGAGTGCTTCATATAGGATTTAATCAGAACTTAATTGAATTTTAAGAGGGAGAGGATGTTGGTGGTTTGAGGTTAATTGCGTTAAGCCCTCAGCCTGAATTCCTTATCTAGCTGACTTGCAATATGAGAGACCTAAAGAAGGATTTGAGGATTGGCAAGCCAGAGAACTACATTGAAGGGATCTTGGAATTTACCCTCCTGCATGTCTACCATTCATTCTGTTTGTGGCTGTTCTAAAGAAGCACAGTTAGAAAAATGCTGTCTGCCTGCTCAGTTCTTTTGCAGATATTCTCCTGTCTGAAATAACAATTTTCCTCTGTACATACGAAAGTGTCGTTTCAGAGGCTCGCAGGTAAATTGTACAGCAGCTGCACTTAATCATGTGGATTAAAGAATGTAGGCTAGAAGTAGTGGTGAAAGTAACTAGTGTAACCAAAAGAAATTGCTACATCAGAAAACCAGAATGATGTTTAGTATCAGTATGGACTCTGTTCAGTGTGTGGTGTTGTCTGTACTAGACCTGGTTTAGGAATGGATTTCTTTATGCCATGCTGTCTTTTTTTTTTTTTTATCAGTGTTTCACTTATACCTGTATCTTCATAAGTTCTAGGTTAGTTCAGGGCTCAGCAGTCTTACAGTGAGGATGGAGCAGTGTAGCGAAGCCACACCACTGACCTGTGGACATGAAGCCTGTGTTAGGTGAGGAGGTGATAACACTGGGAGGGAAGTCAACAACCTGAGTATTTTCTAGGTAAATCCACCTCTGCAGCTAAATGGATTGCTAAAACAATCCTTGTGTTGATGAGGCTTTGCAAGCCAGGCTACTGGAGCCAATAACTAACTGTGTGCTGTTAGCATACAGCATTCCAATCAGCTCATGCCTTCTTGACACTTTTGTCCTGCAACTATGCCTAATGAGGGGGATATTGCATTCAAACTAAAGGCTACATCAGAAATTATCCTTTTCTTGTGATAACTTTTACTTACCAAGGGAAACTTTTAAATCTGTTTTCTGCTGTCCTAGAAATGTATTTCAGCTCAGTTTCATTTGTGTTCTTCCTGACTTCCTTTGTAATACCAAGGTGAAGTTAGAAGGTGGTTTAGAATGCAGGGGTTTTTATCTGAGGTGTGCGCAGCTCTGCCTTGCTTTTGGCAGCATTGTCAA
Source organism: Bolborhynchus lineola (assembly GCA_025448015.1). Taxonomy (NCBI): domain Eukaryota; kingdom Metazoa; phylum Chordata; class Aves; order Psittaciformes; family Psittacidae; genus Bolborhynchus; species Bolborhynchus lineola. Next base: position 8,265 of record JAOEHX010008517.1, read on the forward strand.
CATGCACTGCTTTACAGGATGGCAAATTACACCAATCCTCTTGTGGCTTTGATCTGCAAGGGTAAGACTAGCTCCTTTCCGTCTCTTTTTTCAGCAGATTGCTTGTCAAAAATTCATTGGGAGATTATTTTTAGGGCTCCCCCTCAATATTGCTCTCTGTATTATCCTAGCCTGGAACAGATTTCTTTTTGAAACCTCACAGGTTCTTATAATAAATCTTCATTTATTTCTTCCTCTCACTTACTTATTGAAATAATTTCACAATAGAAGCTTATTTAATTAAAAGAAAAGTTCTCTTTCCTATCATCGCCATGTGTTTTATTACCTCTTCTGGACTACAGAACAGGTGTTTCTAATGGATTAATTACAGTAAAGATAAATCCACTGGATTTTCAGCTCCCTGTGGGATGCTGTGGGGTATTATGGGAACACAGCTTTAGTTTGAATATCAGCTATAGCTTGGCTGCTTGCAGCCAAGAATAGCTGAATGCTATTCTTCTAGACATCTAAACTTAAGCTCTAGCAATTGACTGTTTATTCAAGTGAAAATCTTAGTCACGTGCATTTTGTTCTCACTGCTTGCTTTGCAGGTTTAAAGAATTTCCTGCCCAAGCCATCAAAAGAGGAAATGACCTTCCACAGCCCCAAGGGTTTGCAATGCATCTCACCCTTAATGCAGACGGTAGAGGAGACACCGCAACCTGTTCCAGCAAAGATTAAAGGACATATTCCCAAATGGATAAATGGCAATCTTCTGAGGAACGGTCCTGGAAAGTTTGAGTTTGGCGAGGATAAGTAAGTCCAGGTTTGGTGAATTTGTCAAATGATTCTGGCCTGAGCTCTGCCTAAAACTAAAAGGGACCCATTCAAATGTCTCACCACTGTTAGGAGCACATTGTAGTTTCTTTTTAAGTAAGACAAGGAAGAAATACTTGTGTTACCATATTTTTTAAGAACAGTTGCTCCCTCATCTGGAATGTCCCAGTGAGCTCTCTGAAAACAGGAGCATGGTTAACTTATTAAGGTTAGAGAAGCCGAGTCACAGAGAGGCTGTGACCTACTCAGAATGGTATCATGAGGGAACAGATCTGAGAGTTAAAACATTCACTCTCTTAGTTCTTTGTCATTAACAAAGTCCATCCTATGAGCACTCTGAAATCTGGGGCAGAATTTGTAAAGTTGATTGTGCTAAATTGTGTGACTGGCTTTAGAAACAAATGCCTCTCATTTTAAAAATAATGTCTTAAAATATTCCAAGAAGGCAACTACTGCCTTGTAGCTAACTGACAAACGTAGCTCTTCCTCCACCAAATCAGATGGCAGCAACTGGCCAAAAGGTAATCTCATCATAGTTCTGGAGATAAACCATAAGGTTTTCTCAGAGTCTCAGAGATATCTCATTTCAGAGGGAATACAATCCTGAAACCAGCTGAGAGCTACAGACTTTCTTGTGCGCTTGGACTTCCATTAATAATCTCTATTCCTGTTGTAAAGTACAATTTCTGTTCCCAGTAGGGGAGTCTGCAGAGTTTTCCAGTATAGATTATTTCTCCCAAAAGCTTATGCATAGCATTTTCAGAAGTCCCTGAGCTCCACTTTGAAAAGTAATATGGGGAGAAAGTCAGAATATAACTTGAGGCCACACAGCTGCAATTACACTTTGTTCACTCCACTCAAATGCTCTCCCAGATGAGGCTATGCATGTTCATGTGTTCATGAGATCTGGGCATTAGCTTTTTACAAAGAATATTAAATTTAAAGGCAGGAGGGAACAGTATGGCAAAACAACATATTGTGCCCAACTCTTATTCTCTTGTTTATCTCTTCTTGAAGATTTAACCATTGGTTTGATGGCATGGCCCTGTTGCATCAATTCCAGTTGGAAAATGGCACAGTGACATATCGGAGCAAGTTTCTGCAGAGCAGTTCCTACCTGACTAACAGCCAACATAACCGCATCATGGTCTCAGAATTTGGGACGCTGGCAATGCCAGACCCATGCAAGAGTGTCTTTGGGCGCTTCATGTCACGCTTTGAGATGCCACGTAAGAGGGATTCTAAGAAATAAAAGATGTTCTGAGATTTGGGGAGCTTGTAGTTAGGTTTAAAGGGAGATGTAAGGAAGTCTGGTAGACCATGTTCTTTGAAGATTACTCTTTAGAACAAAACCAACAAAAATGCAAGTTGGTGCCAGGCTTAGCTTCAAGAGGCGCATTCAGTTTAATGTTTTAGTGCCACTTTGGCTCACCTTGATTCCAGAATTTGTTGCAAATTTCCAACAGAAATCATTCCACAAAGGACACCCTGTGCAGTCCTGATTATGAGCATTACAATGTGCTGTTCTACCTGACATACAGCTTTGCCCTTTAAACACCTTGCCTTGCTAAGCTTGTAGGGTAAGTGGGCTAATCCCTTCCTGTACTAAGGTGCAGGAGATTATATAGTAGGGTAAGAGACAGTATTGCACAGGAATGGAAGAAGCATTACCTATAGGATTCTATGTATGTCAGGAAAGAAATAGGCTTAAATGCAAGCAAAGTACTTTCCACTAAAAGCAGAACAGACCAGAAGTTTGCAACTCATTACTCAACATGTGTACTCGTTACTCACATCTGCTTCTTATTTTCCCTGAGGAGGTGAATCCAGTCCTGTCATGCCTCTGTTCTCTTCAGGGGTGCTCACACCTTCACTCACTGGTCTGCCTAGTTCCCCAACTCCCCAACCTAGTAATAAATCTCTCAATAAATTTAAAGCTATCTACATCTCCCATCTTTTCTAAACTCGAACAGGCTGTTATTGCACACCTATGCCTATTTGGCCCTTTACACACTTGTAAGCTATGTCTGTCCTCCAGGCTTTCTCTGTAGCAACTTCAGGTTCTGTGTTCCTCCCCCCAGTGTTCAATTGGGGGATTTGCTTTTTTCTCAGCTCTTCTCAGCTACCTCTCTGGTGAGTCTCAGCTCCCCTAGGTGCAGCAAGAACACCTCTGGCTGTTGTGTGTGTATAGCTCTTGAAAGGCATCTACCTGACTCAGTATTACACAGAAAGAGAAGAGGGAAGAAGCATTCCCTATCCAAGCTGTGTCACATAAATAGTGTCCCTGCCTTCTCCTCACCCCAAGTTGTAGCTTGAAGTCTTGCCTCTTTTGTCTCCAATGCTGTAAATCAAACAAGGCACTCTTCATATGGCTGTCAGAAGAGAGGGCTTTGGCTAAGGAGGAAAGGAAAAGCAATAAGAGGTCAGAAACAAAGAGTGTATGGCAGTATGAAGATTGTCTTGGCTTTGCTGCAGTGACTTCCTCCAGAACCAGTCCTTGTCCTTTTCTTCTGAACTGACTTGTGCAGCCAGTTTCCTGAGTGCTTTTGTAGATTAGTGAGGTATCAGTCAGCAGGATTAGTTCATTGCAAATGGGTTTATTTGTTTAAACATGTCTTATTTGCTGTAATATGATATATCCTTAAACAGGGTTGTGTACAAACACAGGATTTTTCCTGTTTCAGAGCCAAGTGACAATGCCAGTGTGAACTACGTTGTGTATAAAGGAGACTATTATGCCAGCAGTGAGAACATCTTCATGTACAAAGTGGACCCAGAAACACTTGAAACAAAGGAAAAGGTGTGCGCAGGTGGGATAAAGGGATTAGCTTATGATACAGGAGGTATTCCTTGCTGTTTCTAGGAGCAGCAAGGTGGAAGCTGGATTCCAAAAGAAATTACCAGTGCAGCTTTGGGCCATAGCAATAAACCTGTCTTCGTGGTGTGATTGAGTCCTTGAAAAATCCCTTAGCAATAAGGCAACTTTCATGAGTGAAGATTCAGTTACTGCCCACTGTAGCAACCAAGGGGGAGACAGATATAGACTAATTTCCGTTTGAGTACAGCTGGCGTTCTTACAGTGCAATTGCTACTTGTCTGGACTTGCCTGTATCTACCAGTGTGTGAAGGATAGAAGTGCGTACAGAAAGAAGTTCACATCACTGATCTCAGACTGGTATTCTTGCCCTGTCTCTTCATTCTTCCTATCTATTCCCTTTACCTCCTTCTTACACTCCAGTTTTAAACACTGCAAAACTGCCCTTCAGAGTCTGGACTAAGCCCACTGTTATGAATAGGTGGTGAAGTCAATGTAAAGTCAAGTCAGAGTTCATTTTTGCCACTTTATTTTCTCCCATGTTAGCAAGTGTATTGAAAAGTTAGAGCAGAAGTCTTCTTATACATCCTGTGCATCATCTCACAGGAAGGTGGCTGTATTTGAGGGAAGAACAAGTTGTGCAATTAAATCATAAGCTATATGTTCCCCTGCCTGCACCCTTATAGTGAATTTGGATATTAGGTGGGCTAGAGGAATGTGAGAAGGTCTGAGGAAGGATTCTGTTATTCCTAGATCAGTTGTAACTACTGTGCCTCTATGTTATGACAGGCTGTTTAATACAGTTTGAATGTTCAGCTCTGAGCCATCTTCTCATTAAAATAAAATCCCTTTTAAGCTGCTTCTTAGATGCATTGATTGATCTTCCTCCAACCTTTTCCTTCAGTCTTTCTTCCCAACACAACCCATGCATTGTCTGAGCCAAAATAATACCTAACCCAGGAACTAGGAATATGTGTTAACAGTACTCACAACTGTACCTTTGTTCTAACTTTTCCTTCTAGCTGTACACATAGAAGCTAAACGGATTTTTCTGTGAGAAGAGTAAACTCTGTCAATTAGCTATAGGTACTTTCAAAAACTTGGTGATTTTTTGGGGCAGTGACTGTCTCTTCATGCATGTCTCTGTGGTTATCACATGGGGTCCTAGCTGCAATGCTCATAAGGGCAACATTCCTACTGTGTCAACTCTTTCTGCCATTAGTAACCTTCATGTCTCCCAGAGAAATGGCTAGTGGTATTAGTCACATTTTACTGGTAGGACTAACACAGAGAGAAACATTGTTAATTTTCAAGGATTTTAGGAAGATTCCAGGTAAAATGAAGGGTTAAGTCCAGATCCCACACTAGAGCCATAATCATCAAGCTGGTTTTCCTCAGACATTCATGAAACTGACATTTAGAAAGGTTGTGGCTTGCTACATGGCAACAGGAAGCTTCTATACTGACTGACATTCTTTGGCATTTGCAGGTAGACTGGAGTAAATTTGTTGCGGTGAATGGGGCCACTGCTCATCCTCATTATGAGACTGATGGCACAACATACAATATGGGAAACTCGTACGGGAAACATGGTAAGACTGGGCATGAACAGGTGTGGCTTACGGGCAGGGTGTACAGGCTGCTTCTTGCTGCTGCTTCAGAGAGCAGTTCTTGAAGTAGCTTCAATGTCTAAAGAGACCCTGAAGATGCTGTTTCTTTTTGTGCCAAAATGATGGCGAACCAGATTAGTTCTTATTTCAGAATATCAGGCAGTCCCCTAAAAATGGCTTCTGTCAGCAATTAGTTTGCTTCTGACTTTGGCCTGTGTATTCTCAACAGGTTCTCAACTGCCCAGAGCTAGCATTCACTATTAGTTACATGAAAGCCTTTTCTTTTTTCACATGCCTGAGGCCTGTGGAGCCAGCCACTGCTCTTTGTTATGATACCTCAGGCTAGTTCCAGTTCACTGAAGAGTTGCCCAGTTTTGATCATTTTTCATTCGTGCTGTTTTCATTTCCTTTTGGCTTTAGCAATATCTGTCTTTGCAGCACATGCTGCTTTCAGCTGGAGAGACCAAACTATAGATTAATATTCCAAATGTGCCATTCTTTCCTGCCTGTGTGGTCAGATTTATTAAATAAGTAATCACCAACGCTCAACTACTCATTTCCTTTGAAGCACAAGCTATAAACTTGGTTTTCCTCCGATCCTGTTCTTATAGGATCATCTAAATTAACATCAGGAATGCATTGCAGACAATAAAGTTAGATGGCAGTCTATCAGACTTAGAAGATCCTTCTACTTCCTTTCGTGCTGCTTTTTTTATTTGCTAGGTAATCCTCCATAGATTGTTTTATTGACTTAACAACTGGCTTTTTGTTTTCTGCTCAGTTTAGCTTTGACTGTGGTTCCTAGTATCCTAGGGAAACAAAGGAACAGAGCCTGACTTTGGTTTCATGAATGCGGACAGTCTCTCATCTAAGTGGTGTTGAAGACCCTTTTTCCTTTCCAGGGTCTAGGTATAACATCATTAAGGTCCCTCCACAGAAGTCAAACTGCAGTGACACGTTAGAAGGAGCAAAAGTACTGTGCTCCATTGCTCCAATGGATAACATGAAACCCTCCTACTATCACAGCTTTGGTAAGAATACTTTCTATCTCAAACTTCCCAGATTTAGCCTACTGTAAGGCAGATAGGGCTGTTCTGCCCTCTGCCCCTACATTTCCTAGTGCTCAGATGATATCTCCTTCCTTCTCTTTTCAGGAATGAGTGAAAACTACATCATTTTCATTGAGCAGCCCATCAAGCTGAATCTGTTGAAGATTATCACTTCCAAGATGCATGGGAAAGCCATTTCTGAAGGGATAAACTGGGAGCCTCAGTACAATACTTGCTTCCACGTGGTGAATAAGTACACTGGGGAGGTACATGGATCTTTGCCCTCTGCAGCAGCTATGAAGCTGTAGCTGGAATGTTAGATCCCAACAGAATAGTGCTGGGTAGCAGTCACAAATAGTTGTATGAATCAATCCAGAAGTAACTGTAATATAGGCTTTATAAGAGTATGTGTAGTTTTATTAGAAGTGGGATTACCTCATGCATTTTCCTCTCTATTGATTCACTTCTTTGCCAACCCTAAAAGAACAGGCAGAAATAAGCAATCTGGTGTTCCTGGGATTCCAGCTCAAGGACTGAAATGCAGTTCACAAGTACTACAGAGTATAAAAAAGCCAGTCATGGGAATGGTGCTATAGGGATGGAGTCATGAAAGCAAGGGCCTATCCTGAGCTACTTTACATTTTTTCTTTTCTTCATCTGGTTTTGCCTACTTACTGGCTTAAAGTAGCCATTCTGTAGTAACACAGACACAAGTCAAATACCAAGGAATTAGTGGGGAATGAAATGGGAGAGAAAAAAGAAAACTCTTTGAGATGCTAGGATCTTTCAAGAGGAAATTTAACCTCATTTATGGTCACTATAGGTGCTGCCAGGGCAGTGGTACAGCAAGCCCTTTGTTTCTTTCCATCAAATCAATGCCTTTGAAGATCATGGCTGTGTGGTCCTTGATCTGTGCTGTCAAGATGATGGAACAACTCTGAGTACTTACAAACTTCAGAATCTGCGGAGGAGTGGAGAAGGTCTAGATCAGGTAAGATCTCAGCTTTTGTGTTGTATAAGATCTGATGGGGTGCCATGCTGGTTTAGTTACTTTTCTGAAGCAAGGGACGAGTTAGTAGAATAGAGAACACTGTTTGGGAGACCACAGGATGAAGGATGTGAAAGGAAAGCTAAAATAATGGTCTATTGGTCTGTTGGTATTTTTCTTTCCTTTTAAGTCTCTTAGAAGATGATCTCCATGGAGCATTTTCTTGAAATGTTTTAAACTGGGATATGACAGAACTCCGTCAGCCTAGCAGAATGTACTTCTGTTTTAAAATCTCATTTTTAATGATACTCATTTTCCGTATCTGTGTGTAATAAAATGTTTTCCCCAAGAAAATATACAAAATAAGTTTATGCCTGACTTTTAAGTAAGTTTTTGCATGACTTTTCATGCAAACAAAAGACAAACCTTGTTTAAAGGCATTGCTTCAGAAAACTTGCCTTTATTATGTAGTTCGCAGAAACACAGTCATCACAGGAACCCTTACTTTGTTCTTCACATTCACCTCACAACAGCATGTAATCCTAAATTACTTGTTTCATCCAACTCTTGCCAAAACCCACCATTTAATGCCATGTAAGAGGCATTATTTTGCATAGGTCAGACAGTGGAAAAGTGGGGGTGCTTTCAGTTTCTTGTACTGCAGGTGTGTTTATTGGAATCACATCCTATTGTGGGTGAAGGGCAGGCATTTGTGCAACATGTTCAGACAAATCTGAACTTCCTCTGTCTATGTTCTGACCTGTTTAGAAGCAAGTCATTTCTGATCTGAAAAGTACAATTGTGTCCCCATAGGGTCATTTTGTTCTTCTTTCCTTTGCTGTGGTGAACATTAATTCAAGTGTAGTTTTATATGGCTATTTGTTTTACAAACTGATTCCAGCTCTTGTTCAGCCTTCTCTGAGCACAAAAGCTATAATTTGATCTGTCTGAAAGTGTCCTTATGTCCTTATGAGGCATGTGTTTCCAACACCCACATTCTTTAACTGACAAACAGCATAGCCATTAAACTGCACTCAGGACACATACACACATCAGTGCAAGTCATTTCAGAAAGGATTCTTAAATTGACACTGCACTCACAGACTCTGGGCATGCCTGAGCATGATTTGTCTGGTTTCCCCCACAGGTGCTTAGTACCTTTGCTTGCTGACTAACCATACTTTGTTTGGTAGAGCTAGAGTTCCTCAACCAGTTTACTGTGGTTGCACAAAACATAAAAGGTTTGAAAATAGGGTTTCAAGATTAACACATATGATTAAAGTGAAGTTTTACATTGAACTGGTGAGTTAGAGATTGAAGTAACAGAAAACCACCAAAACAGGGGCCTTGTCACCTATTTTATTTAGAAGGCTTAATATTTGAAAGTATTATGGATTCTAAACTTGTCTTGAAGAGTCGAATTATTCCTCTCATGCAACCCACAGAATGTCTCCTACTCTGGGGCTGCTAATTTGCTCCGCCTATAAGCTTATGGTCTTGGTCAAGAAGGACTAAAGTCACACAGTCAGAGTGGGGCATATGTGGACAAGCTGTAAAAAGGATCAGTGTAACTCTGCTTCAACTGAATAAAATATAGTGCAGCACATGTTCCTATGCTGGATTTGGAGGTTGAGTGATTTGCATACACAACTCAGCATTCATTACTGTGAAAGCAAAGCTGAACCATTTAATTGATTTTCTTTTTGTTTTCTACTGTAAAGTACAGGAACAAAAAAAGCCCTAATCAGAACTTGGTAAAACACATAATAGAAAGAAGAAGAAGTTTTCAGGGGTGGGAGGAATGTCAAAACTTCAGAATTGTTCTCAAAAAAAGGCTCTTAGCCTGCAATGCTGCTCTCCTATTTCCATCACTGTTTCTGTCTCTGTAATAGATTTACGACTCAATATCCCGAGCTTTCCCTCGTCGCTTTGTTCTCCCTCTGAATGTGAATTCAAACACACCTGTGGGGAAGAATCTGAACCCACTGTCTTATACATTAGCAAGGGCTGTGAAAGATGCAGATGGCAAGGTACGTATTAAAGACTTACATAATTGCATTTATGGCAGTGGTGAGGTTGCCTGCAACAGTTATCAATCTGTACTATTACCTTCCCAGATCTTGTCCACCAAGCAAGCAAGGTTTGGTCATTACTAAGATGGGACTTAGTGTTTTAGTACCAAGGCTACCCAATTGCTCTAAACAAGAGAGCAAAGACAGATTGTGACTTTGCAAAAATGCCCAAAAGTATCATGAGCCTTTATGATAATTAGCCAAACTTCATTGACAAAGCAGTCCATGCCTTCACCTGGGTACAGAACTGCTCTTTGCTTCTAGCTCTGAACAGCCCTACAGAGTGGCATGCGGTGGTGCAGAGCATGTGTTGTCCACTATGAGCAGAGTCATCTCTGTGTGTACTTCGTACATCAGATTGTTGAGTGTTGGATGTGGGATTTTTTGAGTTAGTGTTGTAGTTTAACCGCAGCTAGCAACCAAACACTACTCAGCTGCTTGCTCACTCCTGCCCCAGGGGGATGAGAAAGAGAATCAGAAGAGTAAAAGTGAAAAAACTTGTGCGATAAGATAAAGACAGTTTAATAGATAAAGCAAAAGCCATATATGCAATCAAAACAAACCAAGGAATTTATTAACTACTTCCCATAGTTCAGAAGTTGTTGAGCCATCTCCAGAAAAGCAGGGCTCATGTGTAATAGTTACTTGTGAAGGCAAAATTACATCTCTTGGAATGGTCCTTCTTTCTCCTTTCTCCAGCTTTATACACTGAGCACGATGTCATATGGTATTTTGGCCAGTTGGGATTACTTGTCACAGCTGTGTACCCTCCCAATTTCTTGTGCACCTCCAGCCTACTCGATGCTGGGAAGGTGTGAGAAGCAGAAAAGGGCTTGACACTGTATAAGCACTGCTCAGGAGTAATGAAAACATCCATGAATTATCAACACTGTTTTCAGCACAAATCCAAAATGTAGCCCATGTTAGCTATGATGAAGAAAATTAACTCTACTCTAGCCAAAACGAGTACAGCTGGCAGTGCAGGAGTATGCAGACTTGCTTCTGTTTTTCACATCAGATTGATTTGAAGTTTCCAACATCTGTGATGATGAGTTGGTTCTTTGGGTAAAACAGCTAAGAGAGATTGAATTGTTGCATCTACCTGCCAAAGTTCAATGTCAGGCTCATCTTTAAACATTTCTGCTCCACAGTGGTTGTGCAGTGGATAGGTGGGATCAGTCAGGTCTTCTGCCCAGTCAAAGCTAAACTGACAGTTGTGTAATGCATACTTCTAGGTCTGGTGCACACATGAAAATCTCCACCCTGACGGCTTTGAAAAAGTTGGGGGCTTGGAGTTCCCCCGGATCAACTACTCTAAGTACAATGGTAGGAGGTACCGTTACTTCTATGGATGTGGTTTTGGGCATTTGGTTGGAGATTCCTTGATCAAGGTTGATGTGGAGACCAAGAATTTCAAGGTGAGGCAAAGCAAGATTATCTTTTTTTTCAGCAATGGGAGTCATTCGACTGAACTGACCTGGAAACAACATGGTCTGCACTAGGGTGGTGTGAAGGTGGCTTTGCCAGCTGGGATGGTGGTGCTTTCTGAGCCTGTAGCTCGTATCTGTGCAAACTGTTGGATTAAATGAGTTATAGAAACCCTTTTCACTGCCTGTTTGCATGATGCCTGGCACAACAGGCATGCTGTCACAACAATGGCCTCATCACACTGTAGAATCAAAAGAATGAATTAAAAGGTTGAATTGCAGGTTTCCTGGAGCACACAGTGTGCCTGGGCATCTTTGTGGGGAGCACTCCAACTTGCAACTCTGCTAACTGTAGTAGACAAGTATTAATGATATGAAACAAACCCATATGTTACTGTGCTTGCTAGATTTGGCAGGAGGATGGATCCTACCCATCAGAGCCGGTGTTTGTGCCAGTGCCTAATGCCATGGCAGAAGACAGTGGAGTCATCTTGTCTGTTGTGGTCTCCCCAGCTAAGGTAATTTTACTGCTACTAGTTCGTCAAAGTTACATAGTATTAGGTTTACTTTCTGTACCACAAAACTGAATTTGAATCTCTCTGGCAGATAGTTCCATGCTGCCCAAAGTGTGTGACTCTGCAACTTCAAGTACGAGTATACCTTGGCATCTCAGTGTTTCTTGAGTGGCATCTGACTATCAATGCTCCTTGCCAAGTATCTGCATGGCCTGGTTGTACATTTGAGCTCCTTTGTGTGCAACAGATGTAGTGGGTTGGACAGTGGAATGAAGTTCGGCCTGTGCATTCATTCTGGGTTTCTTTTCACCTGCAGAACCGTAGCGCTTTCCTGCTTGTCTTGGATGCAGAAACCTTCAGAGAATTGGGACGAGCAGAAGTTGCAGTGCCAATGCCTTATGGATTCCATGGTGTCTTTACTTCTCACTGACTGATACCTTGTCATCTCCTGCAACTCAGGACCACATCAGGCTCAGAAAGAAACCTCTGCTTTCTTTTATCTTCCACTTTTGCATTATACGCTGGATGAAGTAACTGCTTTTTCTTTATCATAAGCTCTGAGTTACTGCTATGTTCCTAACAATAAACAGCAAAGGGTCAGAAGAAGGCAGAAGTCTCTTTATTCAAACAGCCTACTGCTTTTTCTTGATAGACCACTTAGCAGCAGTTTGCAAAAGCTGCCATGTGTAAGGCTTACAGTGGAGAAAATGGAAACTAAGATGACCATACCTTCCTTTGGTAGCAATGTGCTCTGAAGGGAAGAGAATATTGGTGCTTAGGGTGGTGACTTTGGCTGAAATGTGTAAAGAAGAGAGGAGTAAAACCATCTAGTAACAGGCCCAATGAAGGCATGTAATGTCACCCCACTGCATAAAGATGCTTTCCGTGAACTCCAGAAGGCAGGTGCAAACCCTCACAGAAGCTGTACTTGTAGTGCTTTTCTCTGTACACCGATGGTGCCCTCAAATAAAATCTTGTGAAGTTTCTTGCTTTCTTTCCCTGCCCTCAACAGACCCATGGCCAGCTTTGTGCTGTGCCACAAGAGGCAACAGCTGCAACCATGACACAGATCTTATTATGTTATATGGTCTTGTAGACATGCACAACACATCTTCACCATGCCCCTGCTTAAACAGCACACCTGGATACAGCTGTGATGGCTAACATTTGCTGCCCTCCTCTTAATTCAACCAGTATGTAACACATAGAACTCCGTTGTGGCTTTGATATCCCTTCGCTCTTAAGTTGAGCAGATCAAACTCAAACACTCTCTCATAAGCTTGCTTCCCCATCCAGGCTCCTATAGTTGTTGAACCCTGAGGTGCAGGTGGATAGGTGTGTTGCAGGAAGCCCTCTATGGCAGTTCACTCGTGGTATTCCAGAGGCCAGCCCAGACAGAACAGAATCAAATTAGAGTTGACTCGCTCTACCCAGCCACTCTGACCTTTCTTCACCTTCGTTACAGACCTTGCAGAAAAAACAAGGGAGAGAAACCAGGACTGTACACCAGGCTGCGGCGCTGTGAGACCGCGGACTCCCCTCAATGCTGATCTCCCAAAGCCACTAGATGGCAAACGCTTCCCGTTGCTGGTTCTCCAGCCCTGCCAGCCGACCGCTTCCGGCAACGGCATGTAATCCTAGCCTTTGCCTGGGCTGCGTACAGGCTGTGCTCCGCTACCTTAAGAGCTGTTTTTTTCTCCTGTTCTTATACACAGATCCTGCCCTGAGGCTTGGAGTTTACTACTCTGGAAAACGGACTGGAAAATGCAATACATGTTCTTCAGTTTCGCGTTCCTTCCTTCAGAGCTGATCCTTTCCTCCCCTGGAAGCCCACTTAAAAATGTTTTAAACAGCCCCTTTTCGTTCTCTTAGTGATTCCCATAATTTCGATTGCTGTTCGCAGAAAGCTTCCGGTTTTCTGCATCACTCAGTGATTTAGTGAAAAGTGAGCTAGTAAACAGCTAGTGTAGGAAAGCATTTACTACAGCAAATCACACCGATGGAGCTGTTGTCATACTCTTGCATTTGCTAGGGTTGACACAGGGGCTCTTAACAGCCTTTTTTACTTTCTTTCCGTGTCACCGGCTGACAGACGATCGCAGGTGGCAGCAGACATTAGCTGAGGACAAGCATCCGCAGCCGAGCTGCAGCCATGAACAAAGCACGCGTTTCGCCCACCCGCGCATCAGGGGAAGGGCGATGGGCAAGCGCGAAGGGCGCACTCGCCAAGGCTCCCCCCTGCCGCCGGGCGCCCCCCGCGGACGCTGCTG
>JAOEHX010008520.1:0-16298 GCA_025448015.1 Bolborhynchus lineola
CATTTGCCAGTGAAGACTGAGGCAAAGAAGTCATTAAGAACCTCAGCCTTCTCCACATCCAGGGTAGCCAGTTCTCATGTGTCCTGGGTTCTGGAGAGGGCCCACGTTGTCCCTTTTCTGTCTTTTATTTGCTACGTAGCTATAGAATCTCTTCCTGTTGTCCTTAACATCCCTAGCCAACTTTAATTCTAAGTAGGCCTTAGCTTTCCTAACCTGGTCCCTAGCTTCCCAGACAACATCCCTGTATTCTTCCCAGGCTGCCTGCCTTGCTTCCACCTTTTATAAGCCTCTTTTTTCCTTCAAAGTTTCCTCAGCAGGTCCTTATCCATCCATGGAGGTCTCCTGGCCCTCCTGATGCACTTCTTTCTAGCTAGGACATCATTTTTAGTTGTTGAAGTTCAATGCCACTGCAATGGGATATTTGCACCAATTTGAGAAATACTAAAGCCTTGCTTATGGTGAGATTAGAAATATAAAATTACCATTAAAACTTATTCATGACACTTTTGCTCTTTACAACAGTGTCACATCCCATTCAGAAATCTGAAATATTGTATGGTTTCTTATTTTCTATGTAAGACTTACTATAGCATCACCTTTATTACCCCGCTGCTAAAGTTGTTTTATACTAATTCATATTTCTTTAAAATCTTTAGAAAACACTAAACAAGATTTGCTTTAGATTCAATAAATACTTTTTCTCCTAATTTTTGCTACCACTCATCATTTTATTTAAAGCTCTTAATATCTGGTGTTTTACTTAAAACCAGAGCTTCTGAAATCTCATCACGCTGTGATTGCTTCTGCTTTAAAAAAAAAGGCTTCTCCCACATGGTTGCAGAATAAATCAGTGAAACATTCATATGATGGGTCTTGGAACTTGATTTACAGTTGAAATTTGAAGAAGAGCATCCTTTCCCAGCTAGGTAAATAAATATTTATATTAACAGAAACAAAACAAGTATCTTCTTTCCCTTAGAGGCATTTTGAAAAGAAACTATTGCTGTCATCTTTGTAAACCACGGTTTCTACTTTGACCTTAATATTTAACTACCTGTCATGTTCATAATATTTCAGCTGCTGTTAATACTGACCACAGGGAAGTCTACAAAAGAAGCTCATTAGCATGCTCAAGACTATTTTCAGCTCTGCATGGAGTAGGACGTCTCAGTACTCATTACAGTAACACCCTGCTGGTTTTGAGTCTTAATTAGTAGTTGATAAAGCACTTTTAAATCCTGAGGTGAAAGATGATATACCCTTCCTAAATATTATTACTTTTCCATTCCTGGATGATCATATTTTATACCGTCATTTCCCATCTTAAGAAGGAAAAGCATGAAAAGGCTGTTTAATGAGCAAGCTTAGCTTACATTTTACAGATACTGGTTGGCTCATTCCTCATGGCATTTTATGATAACACCAACTGCACACTGTGAAAGCTATGTTGAAATACTGACAATTCACCAGTTTATAAAATCAACTGTAGGGGCAATAACATTAAAAAGATCAATCAGATGACTGCATACTTCTCATGTAAATAATCACTGAATGAGCCAAAGGAAATTGATTTACCAAGAAAATGTTTAATGGGGTCAAAAGAAGAACAGCAACTACCTTGCTAAATAAAGTCTAAGTCAGTTTTGATTCATTTCCCTGCACCCGAAATACACTTAGGTTGTAAATAGAACAAGGGACGGAAGAAAAGTCCAAGGTACTTTCTGTATCTATGAACTCATGCCCATACCCTGGCACAAAGAAAAGGTCACATTAACTGATGTCCTTACATGTGCTACTGCTTGTGTCCTGCTGCTGCTAGGAGCTTGAATGCATGCTAATAATAACCACACAAGCTAACCTTTCTTAGTGAGGCATGGAGTAAAAGTGTTACGTACCATTTGACAAGGCCCAGCATACTCAGAGGCAAAATGGGCTTAGCCAGCCAAACTCAGGCATGGGCACTCCAGTGATATCAACAGCACAGTCAAACCAGAGTGCTCATCTGGAGCAAACTGGTGATACGCTCCCAATGGACACCTTTCAGCATCCTTTTCCTGATGGCGTGCTTCCCATTTGATTCTGTTACATGGGCATCCCATCCTCCTGGGATGCAGCTGCAGTGAGAATCCCAGGGCGAGGGATTTCCTGGAATGCTGGTGAAAATGTGTAATTCCTCAGGTCCTCAGGATGAGGAAGCCACGTTGCTCCAGCAGAGCGCCCAGCTCACCCCACTAGACTCCAGGTAAAGAAATGACTGGTATTTCTGCTCCAGAAGTTAGTACAGCAGTTTGCTGTTGGAGTGCATTTGGCTCGGTGTTGGACGACTCTCCAATGAGTGCAGCAACCAACAGACTTGCAGAGCCATGGAGTGTGCCTGGCTGCACTGCATCTGGATTTTGGGCAGCACACAGGAGATAACAGACTACGTCCGTGAAATGGGTTTCTCTTTCTATTGGTGAGCAATAGATGAAATATCTCCTGGCTCTACCTCCGCACCTTTCCTCTATCCTGGGCTCTCAGTGCACATCCCCATGGCAGCGCAGCACTGATAGGCAAGAACGGGCAGTGTGTGAACATAAAGCCAGAGAAACCTTGTTATTCCATCTGACAATGGCCAAGATGCTTTAGGAAGGACAGGTAACCAGAATGTAATGCTGTCCCAGAGAACTCCAGCAAATTGCTGCTCAGGGACTTTGGGGCTGAGGGTAAAGTGGGAGTTTAATAGTCTTTGATTCATTTTTCTACCATAACCAAGGAAACACTTGTCCAGCCCCACATAAAGTCTTAGTAATATTCTGCAGTGAGAGTCCTACTGTTTAGCTGTATGTTGCAGGAAATAAAATACTCCTATGTTTCTTCTGAACCTGCTATTAGTGCTCCTCATTCCTGCTGTGACAACACACTCACCTTTTACTATTTGCTTCCTGTGTTTGACTCATGGTGTTAGACTTCCTCTGGGCAGCTCAGCAGGTGTACAGATAACCAGGAAGGCACCACTGACACCAGTGATGGCTATTCACTGATCACTGTGATCATAGGGACACAATATGTGTTTGAAAGCTTCAGGCAAGGAGTTTTTCCTCCAAACTGATACACTCGTATTGGTAGTGTTGCTGTGCAGATTGTGTTTCCTAAGGTCTTCCATACTCTCACTTCCTTGGGAAATGAAGAACTATGTCAAACATAATAACTGTAGGACAGCAAGGAAAGAAATGTTATTAAAGGAGCAGATGCTGGGTGATCACAGTGTGAGCTGCTGGCAATTTAAATGACCCATGAAAGGCTGTATGAACAGGCTGCAAGCTACCTGGCAAACATCTCTGTTACCAATGCACACTGTGTTTACCATTCTGTTCAGGAGGCCAAGAGAGACATGCAATTGCTGGGAACATGGGAATGAGCCATCTGTTGATTCCCAGCAGCCGGCTATGGGGCAGGCACAAGAACCAGCTGAGGTGCTGGGAGGGTGAGGAGAACCTGAACCACACAATCTGACATAGCTACTTACAGCATATATCCCAGTGTGATACTTTATGCCTGTAGTCAGGAGCCGTTTTTGCTTTCCTTGAAGAGCCCTCCAGATCAGAAAGACAGATTTATGCTCTGCACCTGCACCAGAAGAGAGAACTTGGCTTCCCAGACAACAGCGATCCAACACGGTGAACAGTACACAGATTGCTCAGAAAACAAAGAGCTTCCTGGGCCCCTGTGAAAGTCTGGATGCATTCATTAATCCTGCTCTCCA
The DNA here is from genome assembly GCA_025448015.1 of Bolborhynchus lineola. Classification (NCBI taxonomy): domain Eukaryota; kingdom Metazoa; phylum Chordata; class Aves; order Psittaciformes; family Psittacidae; genus Bolborhynchus; species Bolborhynchus lineola. Next base: position 3,746 of record JAOEHX010008520.1, read on the forward strand.
CTGCAGAAATGATCTTCCCAAGAGCTTCCTGACGCATCACTCCAGGGGAAGGCGTATGGAGGAGGACGCAGCTGTATCCAGTACAGTGCCTCCTGAGACGGCCCTTTGGCTCTTTGCTTTCTGTCTCTTTGAAGTACCCTGGTTTGCTCTGCAGGGATCTGGAGAACAAGTTTGCATACCTCTTAGTGCTTTTCTCTCTCTTTCAGACCTACTTTCAGAATCTGAACTTTCGTGCTATTCTGTGAATGTTACCTGTTACATGTTTTCTCACTTTACCAAGTCTCCAAGGCTTTAGCAAGAACAGCTCTTCAAGACACTATGAGCTCCAGGGTAAGGTAAACAGCTTGTGTGCTGTTGCTAAATTCAGAGGTTAACATCAAAATACAACTACCCAAACCATAGACAAATAAATTCATGTGAGTACAAATATTTATGTATTCATGGCTGTTGAACAGCAGCAGAGCACAATGAGACCATGGGCACACTTCTGGATTTTCTTAATGACGTGGAAGTGGATGAGCTGCATGGCCTGAGCAAAAACACAGTGCAAGCTACGAACTTTCTGATACACAATGGAAAGCATGATGGATATATGCTGTGGGGGGATATTACATGGCAGAGAGGTGTGTGAGACACCCTGTGGCTGCCCACATGTTGTAATTACTGTCCTTCAACGAGCCATCCTCTCCGAGATCTCTTAGAGACTTGCATTGGAAAGGTCCCTGAAGTGGAGAGAGGAACAGGGCGGCTCTGCCTATGAATATCCCGGCTAAGAGCAAACACCAGCTGGGTGAAAAGTTTGGCAGATGCTCCAAAGGGGCTGAAAACTGTGCAAGCAGAGATAAAGCACAGCCTTTACAAATGACGAAGAGCTGTGATCCTGGCCAAGTTACAGCCCTTCAGCAACCCAGGAATGAACTGGTTTGGCTGTTTTCAGAGCCTAACTGCAACATCCAAATAGCATATTATAAAAACTGATGTTCAAAAACTATGCTGCTCTTTTTTCTACAAACCCCTGTGGTCTGAATGCATGGTCATTGCTTGCCCACAAATCCTTTCCTAATTCCAGTGCATTTCCTTGTTCACAGGAAGATACTGTCACCATAGCTACCCTGAGTGCTTCGGTAATGCTCTGCACACAGTTTACCAGCAGCGAAAGCAGACTTATTAATTTGGAATGTGTTTTGCTGGATTACATTCCCACAAAAGCCCGAGGTTTTTATGCAGCAAAGGTGATTACAAAGTATTGAAGTGGGAAGACATTTTGGCTGCTTTCTCTTGTTTCTAAATTATCGGTTCTCCATTGTGCTGCCAGGTCATGCTCTTCAACTTAGTGAGTTATTTCAACAGCAGAATTCCTTTTGTCCTGCCTGAGCACTGTCATCTGCCATTCAAGTGAGGAAAGAAAGTCACTTCTAGAGGCTTTGAAAAACATGAAAATTAATGGATTCAGTGAACCCTGTCCCTGCCTCAGAAGGTAATTTGTCATTCTGCTCATCTGAGTATCAGCGAGGTCTTGCCCCTCTTATAGTTTTTATTGCCTCCTTCCAGACAATTCCGATGGCTCTGCCTGATCTTCCTGTAATATCATAGTGTCACTGAAATACAACTTTGTTCCTGAGTGCATGCAAAAGTGAGCTACCTACCATGTGCAAAGAGACGAGGAGCTGTGAGGGATCAGAACACTTCCAGCCACCACAGCTTCTGGGCAGGAGGGTTCCAGTATGAACAAAAATGTGGGGGTCAGGGACTGCGGGTTCTTGCTGGAGGAAGGCAAACATGAGTGCTTCAGCAAAAGCCATGCCTGTGGCTAGTAGGAGGCACATTTCACCCAGCAAAAGAGTTTAACATCTCTTGGCAGCACTTCAGCGTGCTGTCAGCATGACTCAAGCTGTGTCTGCCAGCCCATGAGGACACTAGTGAGGCTGGTGTGACTTGGTAGGGCAGGGCAAACGCAGGTAGGGCTGCAAGGATGTGCTACCCAGTACCTCTTGTACATCAATATCACACACCTTATAATAGAGCACTATAGGCAGGAGGCATGATTCTGCAGCCTTTATGTAGGAGCAAAGCAAACATCTGCGTAAGTGGATATTCAGTTCACAGACTGAACCATGGAAGATATTCTATCAAACATGAGCCAGCAGCTGAGCTGGTGTGATGCACATCATGTACATTAGCATCACTGAGATCAGTGCTCTTGACTTATTGTACTGGCACTGCTGCAAGTATGATGAATAGTTTAACAGGAACAGAGTGCTAAAGAAAGACAAACTTATACATAAAGTATTCCTAAACAAAAGCCAGGCTTCTAAGAAACCACAAAAAAGAAGATGAGTAAAATTATACCTTGTAGTTAGTTTTCCCTGTCTGCAGATGGCATCCGTTTTCCCTAAAACCCTAGGTGTGGGAGGTAATCCCTGCTATACTAAAACCAGTGCTTAAGTCATCTGGGATGATGGTCCCTCCAGATGTGCTTGTCTGCCTCCCTCAGCTACCTCTAAAACTTTAGAAGGCTGAAGGCAGATGAGATGATTCCTATGCTATGAGCAAAACTGCATGAAGCACCAGACTGGAGATGGGCAGAAGATGAGCATGGAGCTTGTAAATAACCTGTAAAGTAAAAGAAAGGAAAAGCAAGAGTTTTCACATCAGGAACTGATGTGTTATCACCAGCGAGTTCCATAATGATAAGAACTCTCTCCTTCCAAAGCCTCCAAAGTGGAAAGCTTTCAATTCATTTCTCATCAGCCCCATCAGTTCTCTGAGCTGTCCCAAGCCATGGCTGCCCTCTCAGTCCTGTTGTAAGAACAGACCAGCCCAGGTTGATGGGGTTTGTTTGTAGTTGAGAAAATTCAGAGCTGGGTCCTGCTATAAGCTTACTCTCAGACACCCCAAATACACATACCAGACACCACAGCAAGCATGGGCAGCAAGAGACCAACAGCGCTGCCTCATTCCTGCACAGGGCTCCAATAGCTTTCAGCTGCTTCAGTCACGGAGGAGGCGGAGAGGCTCAGTTTCCATTCTCCCAGCTCTTCCTGGAGGAAATTCCTTCCAGATCCTGGCCAGAGGGATCTGACTTGGTCCCTCCAGCTCTGTGGGACAGATCTGTACGGCACAAAGGTTCAAGGGACACGGAGGTTGTGAAGATTTGTCAGCATCAGTCTGAAGTCACTCCCCAAATCTGCCATTCCAGCACCTTTCCAAGAGTCATTAATATAACCAGAATTTGCACCTACCTTGCTGGAATCACAGCTCCACCTGATGCTCCAGCCAGTCCCTTTTACTGTAAATTCTAAAGTTAATTAAAATGGCTAAGCCTGCACTTAAATATGGGCAGAAGCAATGGTCAAATCAATCCTATTCATGCTTATAGGATTTTATAACCTGAAGGCTCTTGGCTAAGGGAATTAACCTGTACAAGGATGTGAACAGCATCTGGGGGTCTCTGAAGCAACTCATGAGCTGAATTACCTGGCTAAAAATGAATCATTGGTGCTCCCCTTGGAGGCAGTTACCTCCCACTGCCCATTAAGACAACACCTGACCAGATTATTTACCACCTCACTATACCACATTGTCTAATTCAGCTGCTTTGTTTTCCACATTAAACACTATTACAAAACATGTATTTCATGGCATCAGCTGGTAAATTATATCCACATGCTTTCATAACAGTGTTGGAGGGATAAAATACTCAACAACCCCAAATCACACACAGCTGTCAAAGTACATACGATCACATTTTGGCCAAGCAGCACAGTCACTATTGTGACTACTGTTATGAATATCCTCAGAGCCTTTGGGGATATTCATAACAAATTTAACCGTCCCCAAAAGGAATTAGTCTTGCAAGCTTGAAGGGAGATGAGCTTCCCAAGACAATGAAAACCTTATCCAGCTGCTTTTCTGTCTTGGGGACAAAAAAATAATTCTTAGACTGAGAAAAGAAGTCAGAATCTTGGAGTCTTGAAACTACACAGAAAAAAAAGAAAAAATCTCAATGTCAGTGGAAAATATTTTGATTTGAGATCATACTGCATTTGCCCAAAATATCAACTTAGAAAATTCAAAACCATTTTAAGCCATAAATAAAATCTTTTTTTGCGTTAAAAATATCACCAGTTCTTTTAAAACTGAAACACCTGTCGAGGGCAATGTTCTCCTGGGAACATCTTTAGTTTTGACAAACCTCTTTTTTTTAATGTATTTATTTACTCACTATGTACAAGTTCTAAATCCATACATCTTCTGTAAATTAATAATGACCTTCACCAAAGAATTGCTCACAGGTCCTTCATACACAGGAAAAAGCACCTACAGAACTTATCTGAGGAACATTTCCCAACAAAATCTGCTTTTCCCAATTGCAATACTTTCTTGTAGATACCTAATGTGCACAAACAGCTCAGGCATCTTCACGCTGTGGTTTGATCAACCACAATTTGTTCAAAGCTCATAAGAAATTAATTGTATGCTTTTCCTGAAAACCCAGCAGCCAATATTTACATTTCTATCCAATCCACACTCATTTCACAGCAACTAATCAGTCTCCACTCAAGGATGTAGGCTGTTTATAAGTATATATACACCGCATGGTAGCATACTGATCCCTGGTTTTGACCAGGTTTGAGTAAAGCCACTGCCTTAAACAAATGTCAATCTGATTTTATTTTTAAGAATAGGACAATTGATACTTGTGTAGCCAGGGCTGCTAAGTTTCATTTTGGCTCAGAAGGTACTTCTTTCCAGATCTTGGTTGACTTCCACGTTTATATTGGGACTGCAAGACAAGTACATAATACTGCAACTGATGCAGTTATTTCATGGCATGGAGACTAAATTTTTTTGGCATCTTAAGTTGTATAATTGTATTAAGATAGTGCTTCATTTGCATTTAAAACACTTTTTTTTATGCTTTGGGTATTTATTGCACACCTACAGTAACTGAAATATCAACATTCTTCTGCTTCCACAGAGCTTCCTGCCAAAATCCTGCAGCCAGTCCAGTGAGATCAGCTCTGAGTGCCACCGAATTTCACATTTGTTCCAGGAAAATGCTTATGGCCAGATATTTGACCAAAACAAATCCCAAATTGTTAGAAGGCCAGCAGCAAAATGAATTACTGCCCTTGTAGCTGAGTAGTGGCGTCAGGGGTTAAGCGTGGAAAATAGAAGTGGAGTTTGGGCTCTATAACTGCTGTATAATATGAGGCAATTAGCACAGCTAAGATTTCCCCTGGCATCAGACTGGCAAGTAGTCATTTACTTTCTCAGACATGCTGTGAAGAGAAATTACTCAAGTTGGGGTTTTTTGAGTCCTAAGAAGCCCTAAGTGCTAATGATTATTCCCACAGTAACGTCAATCACCATAAATCTCTTCTAAGTCATGGTCTAGCAAAGGCAGCCCAAGGCAGGATTCCAGGCATTTCTGAATTCAGAACCCAGTCTTTAGAGAAACTCGTCCTACATCCTTCACCAAAACAGTTAGATCCAGATTGGAAGAGATATTTCAGCACTGCACGATGTAAATGACTGAAGCCAATATTGACAACGGGGCTGTGAAGTTCCTGAAGTTCCTTTGCTCATTGCAAGCCTAAATGAAGAGACATGGAGGCATCTCAATTCTGCACTTTGCCAAGTAAGGCAAATGCAATCTATCCACAGTGGGGGGGGGGGGGGGTTGAAGACAAACTCTGCAGGCAAACTACTATGAGAGTTTCAAGCAGATGTAAAATGTATCATCTGCTATTGTCATCACAGTGTTAAGTGTAATTCTTAAATAGAATAGGCATTTCTTTGGCTGGAGGCACTTCTCTGAGCTACCTGAGACACTGTCTGAGAGAGAATGCAGGGTGCAGGCAGAGAAAAACCATAAGGGTTCCACATGAGCTTTTCTTATTGATAAACTTATGAAGCAGACTTATTTAGTATCAGATAGGATGATTGTAGCAGCTGGAAACTTCCATAATGGCCATAGGCCCACATGTTGTGGCTTCTAACAGTTTCAATACCTGCTTAGAAAAGAAAATAACTTCTTTTATTCCAAAACCAATGAGAGTTAGAGTCAACTTTTCATGTTCCTTGGCCCATGGAAATGCCATATGTATTACAAAACATATCCTGACTTCATTAAGGAGGACATCATGAGTTACTCTGCCTGAGGCAAGGTCAGATTGTTTTATGAGACTATTTTGTGTGCTAGAGCCTCTCTGATAGTTCTTGCACTGTTCAAAATGTAATTTACAGACTTCATGCAAAGGGGCAGTAAGCATAATTGCAGATATATAAAATGAGAGAAATCAATAGAAATGAGCAAACTAATTGCCCGTATCGGTGTCAATAAATTGCTTGATTTCCTTGGCTTTGTTTTAATGAGATTATCTAATGAACAATCTTTTTCTTTAATTGCCTACTAAATAGCAAGTGATTATGAACTGATGTTTTTGGGGTTTTTTAACTGGTTATTTCAAACTAAATGTTCCATTTCCTTGTTTTAAAAGCATCGTGCTGTTTTGCATTGATGTCTGCACGACCAGCGATGGGACCAGCTTTGGGCCACAGTGACACATGTTTATATCCAGCCCTCTGTTTGAACCGCTCTCAGAAGAGAATTAAACTCAGTAGCAGTTGTTACAAAACTTCAGTGCAGGTTCAGGGAAAATATTGGCCATGACTGCACTCAGCATCATTCCTGCCTGGATTAACTCAGTTAATTTCACAAGTATAAATAATAACCTCTGTCGTCTTCCCATTGCCCTTTAAATCAGTTACACATAGTGCCACATATACATGGATTCGTTATCTTACTTCCCAAACAGCAAAAGGCATGGCAGATGGGTCTCGCCTCTCTGCACACGGGACCAGTCCTTGCTGCAGAAGCCCACAGGCTCTGAACACATTTGGATATAACACACTGCGTTACACCCTATGGGATGCAGCACAAGCCTTTGACTTCTTGAAGATGGGCCAGCTGGAAGTGGCCCAGTGTAGAGCACACGGGAGAGACTGGAGCACACTGCACTCATGCAACCACCTCTTCTGCTAGCTCAGACACTGGTGTTGTGTAGGGGAGGGCCAGCAGTGTGCTGGGTCCAGCCCCATTGGCTCTGCAGCACTGCCGCTCCTCCTTCCCCTTCCAGCATGGGCCCTCCATGGGGCAAGAGTTGCTGTTTTCTGTGGTTTTGCTCTGCAGCAGATAAATTACCCCATTTGCAGTAAAACCTTTGGCCTCCTGAAGCAGCTGCGGATGCTCCATGAAAGGCAGCATTTGGTAGCTGAAGCTGTCATCAATTCTAAAGGGAGATTTTGACCCCTTGAGAACTAATCTGATGACCTGAGATTTGTAATTGCTACTCCCTGCAGCTCCAGTAGATAACCCTATGCATAAATCACCATAGCATTCCAAACATCAGAAAAGCACTGTTTTTTTTTCCCCTGCCCTCTAACAGCTCTCCCAGCTTTTAAGCATGACATTCAGAGAGGAGAAAGAGGAAAGCCAGGGCAGGCTAGCAGAAAGAGTGCTTTTGCAAGGATTTTGACTAGAAAGGTTTACATTATGAAGCTGTACAACACACAGAGAGTTGCACTTGTACATTTAAAGTGTTAAATATTACAGCTGGTGTCTCCCTGAGAGATGTAAGGACTGCTGTGATTTCCCTATTGTTGTTTAAAATGATGCATTCCTTCACAGAAAGCCTTCGAGTCTATTTGCCTGATGAAGGGAAGAAAGTTCAGGTCTTATCTCCTGTAAGAAAGAGGCAGTGGGAGTTATGCCATCACGGCAGCAGCTGCAGATTTAAAGCAGCAGTAGGTCTGGCTGATCACTGCACAGATTTAAGTATCTTATGAGGAAAATCTCTCCTCAGTCATTCCTAAAAGCATCAGAAAGCCCTTTCTCCAGCACCTCATGGTGCTTGGTTGCTGCTCCAGCCTCCGGGAAGCAAAGGAGTTGACATCTGTTACCATCATGCTCTTTTACTCAGTGTCAGTTCACTGAGTTCAGGGAGTCCAAATGAACATCAATTCACAGCTCCAAAATTGCTCCTATCAGGCACATACCTGTTGGATGCTCTGATGTTTCAATCTGCTGTAGATTGTATTTGACTTAAGCTACCACAGGCTGACAAGGACCTCAACAGTTGAGTAAATGTTCATGCAAAACAACCAATTCCCTTTTAAGCAATAATTTCCAGAACAGTTCTGTGGTTTCTGAGTGGCCAATAACATTGGGAGATTTCAGTGGTTTAAAGCCTGTTTAAGGCAAATTGGCAGTTTCCTAAATGGAAACCATCTAGATTAATTTTTAACCACATTCATTCCAAGAATGTGGAGCTAAATCACTTTTTACAAGTGCAATTTACAAACAAGTGGTAACAAGTGCTTCTAGCTGCTTTGATGAGGATGGAGGAGAAAAACAGAGGCAAAACTGCCACTTTTTAATTTCTGGCTATAAAGGCTAGTGTTTTGCATGGAAAGCACATATTTACCCTGCCTACAAAGCTAGTTTGCTCAGTGCCACAGACTTCAAATAGTCCAGGTAACCCCTGTTGTTAGCCTGAACAGACACATTCCATCTCATTCAGTGAATGGAGAAAACTCAAAGAACACAGCCAAAACAGTAACAGGAATACAGACACAGGAATAAGGACAACCTTTCCACATCAGGACATCACTTCTTGGGCTGCAAGGCTAGTGCGGCCAAGGCAAGTTTAAAGTAGGATCCATATAGCCTTCCTTGAAGGGTGAACTTACTTCTGGGCAAACTGGGAAGGCAGGGAAAAATAAAGCCCTTCCTCTGTGCTCCTCCATGCTCTGGTACTGTCAATGTTCCTGCATTGCAGAGCTCTTTTGTCACACACAGCCTGAGACTCAGCATACTTTGTTCAATTTCCTGCTCTTCCAGAGACTTCACATGTGATCCTTGACAAATCCATTCGAAAGATGTTTAGACACCAAAATTCCATTTATATCAACAGCAGGAAAACATCAAAATGATTTGCAGTCATTACTGGGCTTCAGTTCCTATTATAGATACAATTATGCATCCTATCAGTTCAGAGTGCCCACAGCAATGTGAGGGGCATGGCAGATCCAAATGATAACCTTTGGAGGTCCCTCCCAAACAACATTTTGAACTTATGACATAGTGAATTGGTCAGCTCATTCCAAATTCAGACTCAAGAATGAGCTAACATCCCTTTTTATATGCGATACACATACAGCTGTCATATTTTCATTTAAGCTTTTCCATTACCATTTACACTTACCCTCTTTCTGTGCTTTCATCTCTTCACTGTAAATAAATCTACCCCTAACCACCAGCTGAGCTTTTCTCTCCTTTCAGTTTCTACTCTCTTCAACCTGCAATACTCAGGGACCACCTGAAGTTGGGGATTTTGGGACACTGAACAGCTATAAACTCACAAATTAAATATATGATATAATTATAAAGGTAGCTACAGTTGTGTTGGTTGCCCATAACTCCTTTTCTAGTCAATGCAGGTACCTATTTTAGGGATCCTGTATAGGAACCACTGTTTCTCTTGGTTGACTCTAAGAGAAGGTAGCTATCTCCTTTTGCCCATACCAGAGATATTGCTCAAATGAATCCTGCTCAACATGCCTGTGGACAATCCCCAACTCTGTTGCATATAAAATCTATCATCTACATCTTGCAGTCTGCTGCTGGAAGAAATCACCTTTCTCTCCCCTCTTGTTACAGCTCATTTACTCTGCAGGTGCAGATGCATGGTGTGTACAGCCTGGGCTATTTACATTTCTCTGTCTGAGTTAAAAAAGAAAAGAGACAGTCAGGATACTATTTCTCCCAGTGAAGCCAGGAAAACATTCTGTCCTGTCAGGCAGTGTTTGACAATATACACACAAAAGCCTACAGCTCTACTCTGAATGTTTGAATTTACTGCAGTTCCCAGTTGTGCTCAGTGGGATTGCAAATCAGATGACCAAAAGAATAGCTCATAACTCTCTTCTTCCATCCCAGACTGATAGCCCAGCCTGTACCTCTGCACCATGCAGACTATGTCTTTATTCATTTTTAGTATGATTAGATATTTAATCTGCAGAAGAAATACCAAGTCAGAAAATGCAGAGGCTGTTCTGAATTATGATGATGTTGTTATCACTAGCAGCTCTTCGGTAACAGAAAACAACACCGTGCTGGGTAACAGACAGATACAAAATGAAAAAACCTTAAACAAAGACCTTACAGAAATAGTTGTCACACCCTGTAACTGATCACATATGAGCCTGAGCAAACCAAAAGGTAGGATTTTGCCCTTTGCTAAGCTGTTTCAAGCTGTGCTAATCAGAAAGCTCCAGTTGTTTCTGCTTCTTCCAGTAAATGACCAAGTCGCTTGTGAGTTACCAACCTGTGCTTATTCACTGCGTGTGGACTCTGAGATATGCTGAAATCTCACACTGGAGGTCATTTTAAAGGTAAGCATCAGTAATTGAATTCAAGGGTTCAGAAAATATGAAAAAAGCACCGTATTTGAGCAAGGCTACTGGCAACATCAAACCAGCTTTTTAAGTCTAACACAAAGCAGCAGAGGGGATCCAGCTCTGCTCATTGCTTTCAGTCCCCAGTTCCTGCAGGCAGCTCTCACCTTGGGTAAGGCTGAATCCCTCCTAGCTGAAAATCATGTCAGGAAGGACTCGGTGCAATGAGACAGCTGCCAAAGTGGCAAGCAGGGGATGGAGTTTCAACCTTTGGCAGCAGACAGGATGACTGACTTGGTGACTGAAGGTCTGTGGAGCAAGAGCAGGGAAAAGAAGATTCACTCCAAGGAAGCGTCTGGGCAGTTTTATCAGACAACCAAAAAGCCTAAGTTTGCACAGGGAGGTTTTATATATTTATGTATTTAAAGAAGTAGTCTACATTTCAGGATAAAGGGCCTAGAGACTTTTACACAGGCAGAGGGCATTGACTGAATGTTTATAAAGAAGATTCTTGGCATACCCTGCTCACAGTACTTTGGAGATCACCAAGATGAGCATCCAGCACTGTACGGCTGCTCGGCTGCTCCTGCTCCTGGAAAATAAGAGAGTGTGAAATGAGAAAACCTTTCTGGGAAAATAGAAGGATAATCAAATTACTCTCAAATACATATGAACAAAACCTCAAATATAGGCCAGTGAATCACCATTCCTGGCAAATACCTTCAAGTAAGTCACTGTTTGGATGCTTTGGTTCCAGTGAGTCAGTAGCTAACCTTTGGTACTCATCTGAGCTGCTGCCGTCAGCAGAATGGAGAGAGTACCTAAGGCACAAGGGATTTTGTGTGACAGAGAGCACCCTTTTCCAAAAATGCCAAGCTGGATGGCACTGAGGACCTCACATCCTCCCCCTTAAAGAACACATACAAATGGGCAATACCATTCACTTTCCTGTTATTACTAGGTTTGAACTCCTGAAAAGACTGCACACCAAAGCTCGTGCTTTTGCAGCAGCTATAAAATGTCAATAAGTATAACACACATTTTCCTTTGCTCCTTCCAGCCTGAGTGCACTTCGGCCCAGTTATTCCTCTATGTAGGCTGGCAATTTATCATCAGCAGTAAGCATAAGAAAAAGACACAAAGGAGAAGTGCGTGAGGACAATCACTCATGGATGCCCAGGGAGACAAACACAAAGAGTCCAGTGGACGCTTTAGGACTGCTGCTATAGCGTACTGTTCTTCCTGTGTGTGGCTGCATACCTCCATACCTGTCGTATGTAGCTCTGTGTGCCAGTGCTTACAGGTTTATTCTGCAGTGTGAGCCACAAAGCTGCTGGAGCAAGCACAATGTATGTCCTGATTTTGTTTCCATGCCCAGCACTATAAAAAGCCTTATTTTATAATATTGCAGAGAAAATGGCAAGATGCACTTAGATTATTGTAAAAAACAAAGGGGCCAAAATACATTATACACAGGTACACTCCGTCTGTGCAGGGAGATCCAGTTCCTAGTACAGACCTCAAAGCAGTATGGTGGTTTAAACAATGATGATAATGATGGAGATAAGGCACTGCTCTCAGAAAGAAATCCTTTGGAGAAGAGTCCTTGGAAGGTGGGCTACTACTGGGACACAGCTGTGTCCATCTGGCTTTTATTCCAAGTTCCCACGTATGTGCTCAAGAGCCTAATTGCCTATTTTGCCACCTAAAAAGGAAAATGACCCTGGAATACCAATGATGCTTAGTGCCAACAAATCTGTAGTATAAAAGTCATTAGGATCTCAAAGCTGGACTGACATGTGGAGAAGATGCTAGTGCTGCTCACAGGGCAGAAACAAAGCACTGGACCAACAGGATGCTTTTCTTTTCCAGTAGTTCTCTGGGAAGAGAGCTGCCCTTCAGAGCTCAGAGCAGCTTTGTTCTAGAACAGTTACCTTGGAAAACATTGACTTGTTTGCTGGGGATACTAAGGAGGTTAGAGCAGCTACAGAGTAAGCTCATCTGTAACACAGAATCATAGAATCATAGAACAGTTAGGGTTGGAAAGGACCTTAAGATCATCCAGTTCCAACCCCCATGCCATGGGCAG
>JAOEHX010008522.1:0-16502 GCA_025448015.1 Bolborhynchus lineola
AGGGAGGTGATCCTGCCCCTCTACTCTGCTCTCGTGAGACTTCACTTGGAGTATTGTGTGCAGTTCTGGTGTCCTCAGCATCAAAAGGACATGGAACTGTTGGAAAAAGTCCAGAGGAGGACCATGAGGATAATCATGGGACTGGAGACCTCCCGTATGAAGACAGGCTGAGAAAGTTGGGATTGTTCAGCCTGGAGAAGAGAAGGCTGTGTGGAGACCTCCTAGCAGCCTTCCATTCTCTGCAGGTCATTCTGTATAAACATTAATCTTTATGTTTCAGAAGAAAATACTGTTTATGCCTGTGATGCTTTGATCATAAGCTTAAGTGGATAAACATTATAAAATGTCTTTACATTGCCTAGATCTTCAATAAAAAGTCAAATCTGATTGGAGGTGACCCCACATGAGTACACAACTGGTTAAAGAAATTGGCTTCATGAAAACAAAATAAGGCGATGGATTCTTTCCTGCTAGGATATTGAGTAAATAAAAAGTTAACTTTTTTTTTTTTTTTTTTTTTAAAATGCAAAATACTTGCTGAATAGTCTGAAAATAAAAGATGAGGACAAAGTTATTCTAGCAGAGTTCTTCAGAGAAGATGCTCACAGAGCCAAAGTAATCCAGCAAAATTAAAGAAAAAAACTTTAAATAGTTCCAGTTTTTCAGCCTGGACATTTGCTCGAGGCAGTTTGAGAGACCAAGCAGCCTTTTTGCATTTGGATTTGCTTTAACAGGGAAACCAACGAGGAGGTGGGCTCTTCATGCTCTGTCCATTCAGGGCCACTGGAGGATCCTACTGACAACAGCTACTTTTGTGAGGCATTTATTACATGCCAAGTCTCGTCTTGGATGTGGCATTGAAAATGGGATTGGTTCAGCATGCTATTTTGCACACATTGCTGCTTCATCTTAATTTCTCTGCAACCTCTTTTTTAATGCCTACAAGAAAGCCAGAAAATAAAACTCAATACTATCTGCATATATCTGTTCATAACAAAAGCAAAATTGTTGCTTACACAATCTGCAACACTGTGAATAATACAGTTAGCTGGGAAAATTACTGTCCTTGACACTCATTCATATGCTATTTCTGAAGGTAGAGTACTTAAAAAGCCAAGAGAAGAATGAAAATGAAGACTTTTGATTTATATTTACATTTTTCCCCCTCTACACTCTACCTACAGTAGGTCCGTAAAGATCAATGAAGATCATTTCACAGCAGGATGAAGGAGGGGAAAGAATTTTGTTAAAAGTATTTGTGGCACACAAAATAAAATATAGATGAATAGAGTATTCGTGGTGGGTGACGGGTGTTGTAGATTGCTCTGGTTTTGACCTAAGCATTACTTCACTCATAGCTTTAGTTAAATTCAGACAATAGCATGTCAAGCTATAGGCAGATATTAAATTTAAGAGGTCTAGAAAATTTTGCTTGAAGACAAAAAAAGACATGAAAGAAGATGGGGTTCTATTACGAAGTAGGTACTGTAGTTGGTATATCTATTATTTCAAAGTTTATAAATATCTTCATAAAACCCTCAAAGTCTCCAAGAGTTATAAGCAATATTTGTGTTTGTGGTAAAATTCAGAAAGTATCAGAGTTTCAGTACAAGTCAAGGTCAGGACATTTATATTTCAAGTCAGTGCTTTTACAGAATATTCAGCATAACCACCTTGCAGTTATGAGTCTTCATGAAAGAATTGAGACTTTCCCATCCACTGTTTGGCCACCTTTCAGAAGCAGAATCTTCCAGAAGCCTTGCAGTCTACTGTGGCAACTCAGCAAGTCCTAATTTCAAGTTGTTTGGCTTTTAATTGATTTTGGTGTATATTGAAGAGTAAAAAAAAAAAAAAAAAAAATCTACTATGTGCATCATATTTCTCTTCTTTTATTTTTTTCTCTATTCATTCCAGTTATTTATGAAAGTTATTTTTTATACACAAGCTGACATCCCTGGGAAAAAAAAAATCTTCAGCTAGAGATAACAGATTTTTAAAATTGGAGTCCTTTTAAAACTCAGACTGTAAAATAAAAATTAGACCAGAATTTTAGTCCAGTCTTTCTCTTGTGTTTTAGATGTATACAAAAAGAACTGTTTCCTTTGTTCTGTACTCCTCAAATTGTGTTTGTCTTGCACCTCTATTTCACAGACAGAGTTATACACACAGGTTTAATGCTTGGATTGCAATTTCTGAATGTTGCCATTACATACGCAGGGGCAAGACCCTCAGAGGTATTAAAAATCAGTTTGAATTATACAGAAATGCGTTTAAGGATCTGTGTCAAGGTGCCTTGAAATACTGAAACCTAAACACCATCTGGTTCTACCAAAAGCTAATGTGTTAGATGAGTCAAGCAGTTCTGAAAAATTGGGCCACTTAGAGCTTCAATATGTAACATGCTGAGCAACTCCTGCCCTTCAGGATCAATCTGCTTTTAAAAAACTTAAGTTTGAAATGTTGAACATAATTAATTTTCTGCTAGAATTAGAGGCTGAACAATAGAATACAGCAGCAGATCCAGGCTCTAGCTGGATCCTGAGGACATCCTTGCTTTGAAATGTAATATGCCTGCAGAGAGAGTTAGTCCCTCTCTCTTTATTCCTTATGAGAATTTAAATATTTAATGTGGGAGAATGTAGAATTATATTTTAAGTCTATGTACTGAATATAACTATCAAGCCACCCTTATTGCATATTTCTTTGTTTAATTTATTCTTCAGAAATCCTTTTGATGATTTATTTCCCATGTCAACAGACATTACAAGGAACATTACAGAAACATTTCATGTTATTGTTAATTTTTCATTAGGTTTTATTATTTTAAATTGGTACACTGTTGCTAAAAAAACACCACATTTTATTAACCTGAACTCTTAATGTAATAAAACTACATGGTATAATTTTTGCTGAGCTTTTTGTTTGTTTGTCAGTGTTTTGTTTATATTTATCCTTATCCAAGGTCATAAATAATGAATGTTTCTCTCAGTAGGCCTTTGCAGTCTAGTCCTGAAATCCCTGAGGTTTGTGGTGAAAGACTGTTGAGATCTTAAACCTGATACCACCCAGCCTACTGTTTCTTTTTAAAGATTTCGTACATACTGTGTGCATCTTCTGCACAACTGTGACTTTCGATGGTTTGCAAAACTTGCATATTCTTATATAAGTCCGTATATGCTGCCTACAAAAACGTCAGAGGAAAATGGAAATGGTACTCTGCTGGTAGTCACCTGTTCTTTTATCATACATGAAATATTTCTGCGTAAAGCTCATTTTTGTCCCTCCTGATGTTATTTACAAAAAGAAGTTTATTGATATGAATCCAAACACAAAGAGGATGACAGTTTTCAGCTATGTTTAATACTTGTTTGCATGGCTCGGAAAACTGTTACTGCTGATATTCATAGCTTTGGTACATTTACCTGCATGCCACAAATTGACATTTCCCACAGCTTTGCTGGGAGCCACAGAATGCCCCAGAAACTTTTGAAACCGTAATTCATTAAAGCACTTCTAAAAGCTTAAAAAAGTAGAAGAAAGGAAAGAATGACAACACCACCTCCATACTGACACATGTACAAACACACACCAGGTCTGCCAGGTATAGCCAAGAACATAGATGTTTACTGCTGGAAGTATTTCTTTGTTTAGGTGGTCCTAATGCATAAAACTATCAAAACAGGTTCTCTTTTCCTGACCAAACAAGATGTGTGATCTTCTCAACACCTGCTCCAAAGGCATTCATCCCTACCACGTTCAGCAAGGCTTGAATAGCTGTACACGTCAATTATTGTAATTTCTTCCTGTTCAGAAAGAGTGTTAATTCCAGCTAGACCAGGTTCAGATACAAGAGTGCAGTAAAACCGGGCAATGATTGACATTCATAATGGTCATCAACTGTACTGCTATTAATCTGACTACTAAACAGTAAAGACTTTCAAGGAATTAATTTACCTTTATTGCTGTTAGTGTTATTTGGTTTTGTACTTCACTTGGGTAAGTGGATAACATTGATACATTGCAATTTTCTAATGCATTCTTTCCTTGTGACACTTGGCTCAAAATTGCCCGGCAAAAAAAAGGAATAAAAAGTGGAATTGAATTGTGGACATGGTCTTTGCTTGTTTAAAGTATATTACAAGACCTTTGCGTGTCTGAAACTGATGAAATCTTTTTAGTTACCAATTGAATGAAAAATCTAACTACCAAACTGCTTTAAACCAAATTGTTTTATTGGAGTGCCATACTTGTTGACATACCAAACTTGATACATTAATAGCAACCACTCTAGCTGCCCACAAAAAATAAAAAGGAAGGAGACTCTCCTTATAAGAAAAAAAAAAAAAGTTTTTGAAAGATCTCCATTGGAAAAGCTGAGATTTCACCAGAAAGTTTGCAGCAGTTTAGAAGCAGGAACTTACGGCCTGGCTTTTCTTCTTCCTCTAAGATTTTCTTCCATACTTTCACTAATTCAGCTGCAGTCTCATGCCACTGAGGACTACTGCAAAGAAGCTACCCCAAGGACTGTGCCAGGATCCAGCATTCACTGTACCTCATACAGCTGGAACTCATCACTATCAATTAATAATGCAATGCAATAACCTGGTCCAGTCTTCAGAGGTCAGACAAGCAGCACTCTCATCTTAACAACAGCAGCTCAGCTTTGTATCAGGTGGTGATGGTAATTTCCTCTTAGGGTCAGAAATCACAACATAAAGAAGGGGAGAAAAAGTGAGTAAACTATATTATAGCTATGAGAGAACTACTTTTTTTACTCCAGTGCTGGCTTTGAAAATATTCGTTTTCCAAACAATGAAAAATGTAAAATGCTTGAAAAATGCACCGATTATTACAGCATAATTTCTATCACGACATAGCTGACTGAAATGTGTTTCAGATTCCAGAAGTAGTAAGAAAATCTCCTAACACACAAACACACACACACACACACACACACACACACACACACACACACACACACACAAACTGAAATAGGGAATGTCTCAGGCATACGGGTGAATAAACTCATCACTAGTTCTGGCACAGCACAGTTACACAGAAACACTGTGGCTGTTGCTGTGTACTGATCCCAAGCGGGAGGTTGAAAGTGAAACACAGATGAAAAGGAGTATGGGGTGGATGGAGAAGAAAAAGAGAGATAAATACCAAAGAACTTAGCTTGGAGGGACAGGAAGGCTTGACTAGAATTTTTCACTAGATGTCTTGTTTACTGACTGTAAATGCTTAAGGTTGCTCAAAGGAGCTAAGCAAACTTCCCTCTTTTTCAAAGGATTTTAATGTATCACACACAGTGCTTTGGAAAAAAATAATTGAACATAGTTTGTTTTCTCTGTGTGTTTTAGGAAGCGATTGATGCTGCTTACAGAACTTCATTAACCTCTTCCCTGTTTCTGCTCATGTTTTGCTCAGTTTTGTTATAAATGTTTGGATTTTTAAGCAACCTGCTCCAGGTTATTTTGAAATGCTGTTTCATGCCAACAGCACCTTCATTCTGTTGCCTCCAAGCAGGTTCATTAAAATCTCTGTGGAGTAGCATGCATTTTATTTGGCATTAATTCTAGCACAGCTCCTGAAACAGCAGTTTCTGATTTATCTTGAAAGCTACTTTGGTTTTGGCTTTACTGCAAACCCCTCTGGTGCACCTTGTGCCTTCTAACATTTTTCACTACAGCCAGCTTTTCAAACAGTTTAAACCCTTGGAAAGCTATTGCTACTTTAAGCTTTTGTGAGCTTTGGAGATTTTTTCTTTAAAATCTGAGAGTAACATGCTATAAAATGTTAATAAGCAGCCATTTTTCCCCTCTGCTAGTCACCTCCTTTCACCAGAATGTCTTTCACATTGTTCAAGACGTAATACCTTTTTCCTCCACATTCATGTGAATTGGCATTTGTTTTCATTTAAGCTATGCCAGTTGGCACAACTTTTATTACTTCCCATGTTAATGTCAAGCATCATACATAGTTATAAGTTAGGAAAAAATGTATCACTTCTTAAAAAGTTTGCACTTTTTAAACCAAGTACAATTGCGGTTATTTTATCACCCATCCTTCCTCCCAACCTTGTTTTAACAGCTGCAAGTAATATCCTTAAATCTTGACCATCTTTTATGCTTCCAGGTAAATGAGTGTTTTTACTTTTGTCTGGCATGAGTAAATCTTAAATTATAACTATATTCCAATGATGCGATGCTTTGTCTCTTCTCCCAAGTAACAAGAAATAGGGCAAGAGAAAATGGCCTCAAGTTGCACCAGGGGAGGTTTCAGCTGGATATTATGAAAAATTTCTTCACTGCATTGGAAAAGGCTACTCAGAGAAGTGGTTGAGTCACCATCCCTGGATGTATTTGAAATACATGTAGATGCGGCACTTAGGAAAGCAGCTGGCGGGGCTAGGTTGACACTTGGGACTCAATGAACTTAAATGTCTTTTCCAGCCTCAATGATTCTGTGATTCTTTAATTTTGCTGCTTTTTTCAATGACTGTATTAGTACATGGAATACTATATGGTTCTGTACTTCTTCTACCAATAAAGTGAAAATTATTCAGAAAACTCAATTACTGCTTTGCTAATGTCTTTTCCAAGTGACAAGCCTTTATTTGGAGAATGGATTTTAGATAAGGCCATAATTAATTTTGAGAATCAGAGCAGTCAAGAAAAATTAAAAAAAGCTGTTCTCCAATGAAGCCATGTCACTTGTACTACGTTTGTAGAAGTATTTACAAAATAGGGACTTCCTGGCCAAATGGTTCCTGATCTAAACATCGAGCAGAGGACACAGAAGAATATCTCTTGAGTGGGGCAAACAGAGACAATAATGACTGCTTTGGCAGAAATGAGGCCTTAGTACAATGGAGCTTACAGAACTTCAACCTTCTAAAGATCTTAAAACTAAAGCTTATGAAAGTGTTCTTAAAGTTTTTAACAAAGAACAAGAAAAAGATGAGGGGGATTTTAAGAAGGGAATTCTGCCCATCTTTGAGGGTCGGACTAGGTGATCTCCAGAGATGACTTCCAACCCTAACAATTCTGTGACTCTGTGATTTTCCTCTTCCAGTAGGATAAGGCAGTGGCTGGAACTTTTAAACAGATAAAAGTGCTAAACCAAATCCATGGCTATACTTTACCAGACTTTCAGTCTGAGCCTATATTTTCCATCTGAATGTGTGTTTGTTTCCACATGGAAGGGTACAACAAGGTAAATTTCATTGCTTATTGCGTGTGTTTGATATGATAGATATTTATCTTAAGGAATCCACTCTGTCTGCCTATGTTTTTTCACCTGGTAGATGTCCACTTTAAAGAACTCAGATAAAGACATTTTCACTCTTCCTTGTCGCAATGATATCCACAGACAAATAAAAGTTTCTGGGATATATTTTCTGCTGCCCAGGATTTTTCTGTGTTAAGTTACACTTCATGACTTTTAATATAAGATAGCCTTGAACCAACCTTTGCAATAATATCACCCTCCTTTTTTCCTTTGATGTCACACTGAAACATTCACCATGTTTTTCAATAGAAACATGGTATAATATCAGTTTTTTAAAATATTTGATGTTGCATTTGCAGTGCCTCTTTTTCTGCCACTTTCGAATGGCACATACCTTTCAACCACAGGGGAATTAATTCCCGTCTCTCAGTTCCCAATACCCACCTTTAAATTCTTCAGACTGCCATGTTGTCAGGGCTTTATTTTGCTCCTGAGTTCTGCACTCTGTAAGTTTTTAAGCTGTGAAATGCAATACTAATTTTCTCAAAGATCGTCTTAATGCTGGTCTCTTTTCCCTTTTCTGTTTCCTTTGTATTTTTCTGTTCGACCTGGCTATTTTTGTGCCTCTTTATGAACTTGGGCTCATACTGGAAAGCATTTTGAGCCCCAAATAACCCCAGTAAAGTCACTAAGGATCTTGCAGAGCAGATTGCCAAGCATGCTGTTCCAAGACTGACTAAGCTCAGCCCTGTTATCTATGGCCATAGTCACATACTTCAGTTTTACCAGGCCCCTAACTGCACTAAGGATTACTGATATTCTCTGAAAGTATGCCCTCACTTAACACTGTTTGCAGTTTCCTCTCATTCTCCTTCTTGCCTTAAAGCCCTTCCCTTCTTGATTTCCCAAAGTGCTCCATAATTCTCCACAAATTGACTGCTGTTTCTTGGCATCACACGGTCCAACCTGAAGCCATCACTCTACCTACAGAGCACGTATGTGAGAATATTGTTGAAGCTTAAGCATGCTTATGCATGTGGAAGAAGGGTTGCTTTACCTTTCTTCCTTTTCTAATGATGCTTTTCCCATATTAGGTCACTGTCCTTAGGTCTGCTTCCATATTTCTTTACTTTTCTGGGATGTGGCTTCTGGCATTAGACAAAAATAAACATTAGTCCCAAAAGACTGGAAATGTTATAACCCTGAGGAAGATAACATAACAAATGCTTTAAAAAGTCTTACTTCCATAGTTTAACAACAAATGCTCAAAGGCTGACCGTATCAGTACTGCATAATGCTATTTGTTTGTTATACTTAACTCACACATCAGTCAAAGGCTGAAAATCCAAACAAGTTATCACTGCGCTCACAAACGATAAAGGAGCTCATATACAAATTCCCCTTATGGATCCTTTAAAGTGTAACAGGATTATGAGTAAAGAAATATCTTTTTTTAACCAATAACTCAACAAAGACCAGCAGTTGCAGCAAAAAAAAAGACAGAATAAATTCTTTTCTCTAATTACTTGAATTGTTTCTAATGATAAAAAGACAAAAAATACACATTCACTAAATTACCTTATTTTACAAGAAGACTATAACACATTCAGGCACGACATGCAGAATTAGAAAATGCAATAAAGATAAAAGGAAATTAAACATTCATTTATCCTTTTTTTTTTTTTTTTTTTATGTCACAACATACCCCCTTTTCTGGGGAAAAAAAAAAACAAACAAAAACAAAAACAAAGAAAAAACCCAACCAAACGAAACATAAACAAAGCCCCAACAAACAAACAAAAAAAGGTAGGCAAAAACTCCCATCCTTATTCTGATGTCTTTACTGTGGTATAGTAAAGAACTGCTCTACATCTAGCTGCAGGGGCTACAAGTGGTGGCAATGCATTTTCTGACTGATTGTAGCAATGGAAGGAAACTGGAAGGAAGGCAAAACTCCTGGTTTGCTCTTGGTACAACATAAGCTCATCTGGCAAAATATCTGTTAAACATGAAAGGAGGCAAAATATCTGTTAAACATGAAAGGAAGCAAAATATCATAAAATCTTTTCAAATATGTTTCATTGGCTACGATACACATCCAGCTACAGTAACCATTTTAGAGCAGACATTTCTAAAAAGCTCATCGCTGCTTCTGAATGTCAGCATAGTTATCCATTATAATATACATGTGCACTATGAAAACAGAGATGAAGATGGTTATGGATTTTTACAGCATGCCATGACTTTTTTGGCAGCAGCAAGATCATTTACACTTACTATTGGAATTAGAAAATTAAATTTTAACCTCTAATGTCTATTTAAATATAGCTAGCATGTAAGTAAACAGATGTGCTTATTACAGATCCAGAATGTAATAATAATAAAAGAATAATCTCATTTGAAGCTTGCCCTTTCAAAACCTTCCTCTGAGATGAATACTCTTGACTCCCAGCAAACGGAGTGGGAGCCAGAGCTTCTCATTTTCCCAATTGGGCCAAATTTCCCAAATGAGAACAGTATATTTGTTCTTTAACATTGTTCAGTAATATTTAATACATGGAAAATGCAGATTGCCAGCTGTTATACATCACCTCACAGCAACAACACACTGCGTTATTTAAATCTTGTAGTTATTTTTCTGTGAGTGATACTCAGGAAATTTGAAAGTTGTCATGTGCAAATACATCTGCATGATTTGTTCTCTTCTACTTGAGCTGCAATAGTGAATCAGGACATAACCTCAATTTGGGGAGCAAATTGGTGGAGCTGGCTGAACTTGGGGGCTGTACAATGCCCTGTGGTCCTGCCTGCACTGCACAAGGCTGAACTGTGATGAATTGGTTTGCACTCCAAGTTTTCTCTTTATTTCTTCCTGTTTGTGTGTCTGTGTGTTTAGTTGTGGCTTTGGGAGAAGGGGTCTAGTTTTGTCCTCAGTGGAAATAAGGTGGCAAGAAAGACTATTCCAGCAGGCAGTGTATAAGCATGATCCATTTGAGCTTCCTTCTGGGTTGGTTTTTTCTTTTTCCCTTCCCTCCACACCTGGGTTGGTTTTTTGTCAGGGAGAAAAAAATTTGGAGCAGTTACAAATGCAGTTGTCTATCACCATAAATGCAATGAGCTAACGGGACAACTGCTGAATGGCTTGGGTGCGGGAACTGCCTGACAGCCAGGCTTTCCTCAGGCAGGCAGCACTCGACTTCAGTGAGGCTGAATCAAGCGCTCCACTTTGCAGACTCACAGGGTGCCATTTGGAGAGTACGTTCTCAACTGATGTTATTATACAGTATTTAAAGGGAAACAGTAAGACTCTCACACAGGATGGGATTCCATCTGGACTATGAAAAGTGCATTGCTTAGCAACCAGCATTTACTGTTCTTCTGAATTTTTTTGGTTGCTGTTGCAAGTATATCTCCAAACAAATCTGTCTGGATTTTTATTTTTTTTAAATCCATTTCATACATAAACAAACAAATAAAGACTCTAAACCCCAGAGCTGCCTTAGAATGCATGGCAATTACTATGGGTCCATACCCAAAATCATGACTACAGCCTTGCATACTCCACTATATATTATCATATAAAAAGACAGACTTTTTCTGTAAGGCCAAGCTATCCATGCTCAACTGAATACTCTCTCTTCTTATATTCATTCACTGTTTATGATCTTATATCTCTAAAATAAGTGACGTACTTAAGAACATCCTTTACTTCCTATACAAAATGAGTATTTTATTCAGATTTCTAAAGTCTGTAGTATTTGAACTTAGAAAACATAAAACATGAATGCACACAAAATGTGAGTACACGTATATCCATGTACGTTTATGAAAATCAGGCCATATGTCCCCCTTTATCTGAGAAAAGCAGATCAATTTAGAAATATTTATTCAGCTCCTCTTATGGTTCACCAAGAATCAGCATGTATAGGTGGTAAGAGGTCCACTGAAAGGCTAAGCAACTTCTGAGAACCATGTAGTAACACAGGGTAACCAGCTTGTGACTTCTCATTTTTTTTTACCCCCTGACAGTGGTTATTTTTGCAGAGCTGGCTTGTAGGAAGCAGTTGGCACTTGAACTGCGAATATGATTTTTTGCTAGAAAGGCTATTACAAGGAGATAAATTGATGTAAAATTGTAATAGTATGCATATAAATATATATGGAAGCTATAGGTTATTTTCTTCATTTTCAAAGAGTTTATAAATCGTGTTTACTTTATAGTGGAAATGTTCACAGATTATTGAAAACATTTTTCACTTCCATTGATAGAGTTAGGTTAGGATCCACTGTGCGTGGAGCACCTGCATCACACACTACATTATTCT
The DNA here is from genome assembly GCA_025448015.1 of Bolborhynchus lineola. Classification (NCBI taxonomy): domain Eukaryota; kingdom Metazoa; phylum Chordata; class Aves; order Psittaciformes; family Psittacidae; genus Bolborhynchus; species Bolborhynchus lineola. Next base: position 11,559 of record JAOEHX010008522.1, read on the forward strand.
GAGGCAACATCCATACTTGAGCCTTTATGAAAATATTTGTTATCTTTAAAACACATTTCAGAAGATGTCTAGTTAATATTTGAACTATGCTTGCTGGAACTGAACCTCGCCCTGGCTTTTCGCTTGATGTTTGCAAGGACCAAGTGGAATAAGGGTCTGATTCCATGACCAGTTCTGCTATTAAAAAAAATAAAATCATTATGATGTGGTTTTTTTTTTTTTTTTTTCCTTTTTTTCTTTTCTTTAACGTGTTCCTCATGTATTTATGTGGTTTGGGAATCATTTATTTTCTCTGTGTCTCAGGATACAAAGTCACACTTGACATGCTTTGTCATTTGAAACAAACTGAGCTTTATTGGTGTGAAAAGGCACTGTACGCATACTAGACTTACCGTCTAGTTATTGTGGGTTAATAAGCTACTTTCTATCTGCTGAGATGCACTGAATGACCATGGTATCTTCTTAGCTTGCAGTATGTAGAAAGCAAAATATATTAATTTAAGGTACTATGAAAAGAACCTAACTTTCCTGAAATCAGGAAGAATTTATTTACTATGAGGCTAGTGAGGCACTGAAATAAGTTGTCTAGAGAAGTTCTGGATGCCCCATCCCTTGAAGTTCAAGGCCATGATGGATGGGACTTTGAGCGACCTGGTCTAGTGGAAGGTGTCCCTGCCCATGGCAGAGGGGTTGGAATTACATGATCTTTAAGGTCCTTTCCAACCCACACCATTTTATGATTCTACATAGGAATGTTTAGTTTATGTGCACCATAATTTTTCCTCACACACTGTTTTAGATAATGCTGAGTCATTTTTATTATTTTCTTAACATTTTTCTTTATGAAATAAATTTTGGGGTTATACCTTCATTTTTATTTGGATAAGCTTTTTGATTTTTTTTTTTTTTTTTAGAATCTAAAGCTATATGGTACTTCTTACCATTGTAGTCTTTTAATTTTTAACATGCAGGACAGCTGTTGCAGCACAGACATAAAATTAGTTTTGCTCAATGGATTTCTTGTCATGCATGTGCAAAAAGCTTCATTTGCTTCCAATTTAAATTTTTGTTTTCCTCTGGTGACTCATTTTGCTGCATCTGTGTTTATTCTATAACCTGTGGATAAAGCATGTTTTCCTAGCTGGGAGCTGGCTGGGCTTTTGCTGATGACTGCCATGTGTTGGTTTAGTCTTGCATACAATCCTGTCTTGATTTCTCCAAAGCTCGCACTGTCAGCATTTTCCCAAAGCTCCACAAAGCTTTTCTGGGAAGCCCTTCAGGTAGAGTTTCTCTTCAGGCTTATAGAAGACATCACAGATGCTTTGCCCTTTGTAACAAAGTTTATTTCCCTCCAGCAAATATACATACTTCACTGGTCTTAGTGATAGATAACTTATTATTATGTTTCATCTATTTCTCTATAGATTTTATTTTGGTCACAGTGAGTTGATCTGTTTGGGTTTTTTTTTTTTTTTTTGTATTTTGCAGTTCTTTCCCGGTACCATTTCATTCTGTCTTTTCAGTGAGCTTCAGCCTGCATCACTGTGACTTCTGGCTGATGGAAAGAGGCCTATATATCAGAAAGACCAATGACAACAAAAGAGGATGAGTGATCATTTTCCAAGATAATATTCTAGGCAGTCAATAGTGTGAGTTTAAGAACTAATTTTGATCTAGGAGAGACTAAACTTTGAGAATGCCTGTATATATTTATGCTGGACTTACACTATAAACATTGTCGATATATTTTGTTTGTTCTTGCTGTTACTGTAGAAAAGGTAATGTAGGCTGCTTTAATATAGTTTAGGCTTTCTGTGGTATCCTCCCTGCCCTTCCTTAAGTGTTCCTTTGTCTGTGCTAGTACTCAGTTGCTTGCATACACAGCTACCAGATTTTTACAAAGCTTACAGTTTTTCAGAAGACATACCACTGCAAGGCTCCCAGTGGCTTTGTTTATAAAGGTTCATAAATGATTACAATGTACATAAAATGCAAGAAAACTTTTTGAGGTTACAAGACATGTGTAGCTTAGCTTCATTGTGGGTTCCTCTCTGGTAGAAAAATGGGAGAGGCCTGTATGCTGGAGAAGCAGGTGGAGATCATTAGGTGATAGGATCTCACCTCAGGAAAAAGACGACTCTGAAAGGAGAATACTGTTGACCTCATGTTAAGAGCAACTCCAGTGGAGGAAACCCAATGCATGCAATAAAAACACCTGAAAAGCATGAGAGAAGACTAGGTCAGATTCCTAAAGCAAGTGAGCATTGCTGTGCTCTGATTGGTGCACCCACAAATCAGCTCTAAATGAAGCGCAGCTGATCTGTGTTTGTGAAACCTTAACCTGTAAGTTAAACGGAAGAGTTTGCCTTTTCTTTTAACATTGAGTTCATAGGAGTAGGAGAACAGAGAGTACTTACACTTGGCTGAAGTAAGTTTGGTTTAACTTTTCTGGTTTGTCTTTTTACTTTGTTTTTTCCTGGCTTTCTCTCATTACTTTTTTGTTCTTAACTACTTTGTAACAAATAATACCTGAAGCTGAACATTTTAAAAGAATGTGTCTTCTGTATGTTGCTAATACTGGATGTATTTATTTCTCATCATGGTAGAGCTGTGTCCTTTCCTTTATGTTTCTTTGGGCAAATAGAGTACTTGAGCTTTTGTGAGAAAGTGAAACTTCCATAAAAATTAATAGGAGTTTTAAATGAACAAAGACTGTAAAATTGACCCCATGTCCTCATGGGTTATATCAAGCTAGAGCTAAGTAGGTCAGGCTTCATCTTCTTGATATCTAGACCTGTGTTTTTCACTGTTAAAGGTTTGTTGGCTTATGTTCAGCAGAGTGCAACCTGTGCTGTGCTAGGAGGTGTTGCGTTAGAAAGTGTTGTATTTATGGTGTTTTTGCATCAAGTAGCAAATGGCTTGAGGGATGTAAAACTCTTTATCCTTCAGTATTTGATTACAAATGGTATGTTTCTGTGCTCTCAGAATACTGCAATAGTAGAATAATCCAGAAAATTGTTTTAATATATTTTGTGGAAATAAATATGTCATTATTGGCAATACCCAGCCTTCTATTCTTTTTTTGTTGTTGTTTTGCTTAGCTTTTTCACTTTATGCAGCTGTTTGAGTCATTCAGAAGCTGCTTCTGTGCAGCAGGACCTCCCTATTTAGATTGAAAAAGCTGGTGTTTTATTCACATTTTGAGTCACCATGTTATAAACTTAATCTCATGGTAGACTTGCCTGCTTATCTTCACTTACTTAGCACTCAGTATTTTATTAGAAGCTGCTTGTGGCTTTTGTCTCCTTTGTTACTCACATGCTTCAGTGTGAAGTGCTTGTTTGTGTAAATAACTAGCCACTCCATGCTGTTATGATTCAATGGGACAATAGGTTTCTTGCTGAAATGAAAAATGAGCTTTATTTACAACTTTCCCTAAAAAGGTTCTGATGAAGACATGTGAGTACAAATCTATTCTTTTGGAGACTTTATGCTATTCCATTTAAAACTGAATTGATAACGGTGTGTGCAAGAGAAATGCCCCCTATCTCAGTGCTGCTGCAGACTTTTGGTTTAAGGGACTGCATGCATACATGGACTCCATGAGCATACACAGATCACCAAAGTTTGAGGAACAAAAAGAATGTTCTATGCAGTGCTTTCACTGCGGTGAGTAAAAACATTATTTGTGAATCTGATGCAGGAAGGCGCAGCCCAGCTCAGTCTCTCCATGTCTGCAGTAGACTAACTGTAAGAAACTGGAACTGTGGATGCAGTGCTGCCAGATAGTTCTCTATGGATTTATATGAGTGTGTGTATCAGTCTTCTCAAGCAACTATATGCAGAGATACCATTGCTGCTGTATATTGGCTACCTCCAACAACTGAATGAGCTCTTAAATGATAGCAACTACTTTAAAATGCCTGCTGCTTAAAATGCTTCCTACCAAGTTATTTGTCAGTCACTGTAAAAAAAGAGCAGCTATTTCAGCTACAACCAAACCTTTTCCACATGGAAAAATTGTTTCTCTCCTGTTCTGCACATGCCTTTACAATGTACAGACCAATTAGCCAAGCTAATTCTAAAAATGAATGCAAGTGGTATCTAACCCAATCCAATTCTGAGTGTTCTGTAGCTCTTTTTAATCTTAGTGCTGTTCTACTTGTCAACAATCAATTTTTGCCAAAGACCTTGCAAAGTAGCTATCAGAAAAGATGACCTGCAGATCCTGAGTCTGTTCTTGTGGTGGCAAAGAAGTGGAGTAAAATAGAAAGTATTCATATTCTTGGCATCTAAATACAGACTGTGTTTGCTGACAAAGGCATAGAAAAATTGAATGATTCTATACCTTTGGTTGCAAGCTACAGCTGTTTGGTTATCTTGGTAAGCAGGCATCACTTGAGGGTAAAGTTGAAACAAGACAAAACCAAAGAGGCAGTGTCAAACAGCTTGTAACTCACAAAATAATTTACAACAGTCTCGGCATTTTAGCATTTTTATGGCAAGGGTATTAGAGCCATTTTAAATAATTATATATTTTAATATATCCCTCTACAGACACTTCCCAGTAGATGATATAACATTGGGTCAAATAGGTTTTATGTACTGTATTTTTCCTGAGAAGTATGAAGACTTTCTTGATCTCTAGTGAATTCTCATGTTGCAGTCTACAGTTTGTATCCTGGGCTTGTCATAATCTGTAACACAAAGCCTTTCAGAGCCATATAGCTTGGCCACAGCAGGCAGTTCATAACCTCAAAAGGCATGAATATTCCCAGTGAGAGCTTTGTGTAGCTGTGGTGTGAAACTCTCTAGAGTTTATAAAGGTGCACTTGTTTTGCCATATTTAAACTTCTGAATTTTGCTACTGTTCCTTGGTTACATAGGGTGATTTTGCAGATGCTCTGCATTACAGTGTTAACCCTTAATTGCAGGGAAAGCAAA
>JAOEHX010008524.1:0-17505 GCA_025448015.1 Bolborhynchus lineola
TTGAGATGAGCCCTTAGGCAGAAGCTGTTCCCTGTGAGGGTGCTGAGGCGCTGGCACAGGGTGCCCAGAGAAGCTGTCCTCAAGGCCAGGTTGGACACAGGGCTTGGAGCAAGCTGCTCCAGTGGAAGGTGTCCCTGCCCGTGGCAGGGGTTGCAGCTGGAGGAGCTTTAAGGTGTCTTCCAACACAAACCAGTCTGGGATTCTGTGACTTTTTCCATCCTTTTCTGGACAAGCGGAAGGCAGACAGGGATGCTGGGCACGTGTGCTCTGCATGTGCATGAACTTGTGTTTGCCACGTGATTGTGTTCTGCCCATGGAGGCATTGGTCTGGGTGTGTGGTGGGCTCCTATCCCTGCTGTCCAGGCTCAGCCTGTGGGAAAGCTCATGTAGCAGTGTGCAGTGCACTGTGTTCCTTATGCATGTGAATGGACATCCCCACAGTCAGCAGGGTCCCACCAGCCATGTCTCACCACGTTATGCTGCATTGCTTTCTTCTCCCTCCCTTTTATCACTGTTGGCAGTGGATTGAAGGGTCCTCCCTTCATCCTTGACCCCTGATGCTTATTCAGTTCAAGCCCAGCTACTTTCATTTGTCAGGGAGGTTTTTTCCATGCTGGCCATGTTCATCTCCCCTTGTTGACACCGTGTTGACAAGGACTTTTTCTTTTCTCTTTTTTCCTTCTTGTCATTATTTCCTTCTCTTTTCTTTTTGTTTTTTTTTTTTTCTGTTATTTCTCCAAACCCCGAAGTTCAGGGGCATGGAGAAGCCAACACTGTGCTGGCGCAGGCGCCATTGAGATGCATCTTTCTGCTCCCATTCCTTTAGTAAGTATCTGAGCATCATCACAAATAGCCATCAGCTGCAGGGACCCTCTCCCCACATTGGTTATGCTCCCCCTCTGCTTTTGCTGTTTGCTCCGTGGAGAAGTGCATGAGCGGATGCCTCTGGATGACTGTGCCACGATGTGGTGGCCAGATGGGCACGATCACCTTGGTACTGATATACTCCCATCAGTTGAGCAAGGATCATGAGAGAGCAGTGACCTCACCACGTTTCATCGCTTCCTGAAGGCATGGCCACCTCTTTCTCCTCCCTTGCTCTCCTTCTTGCCTCCTTTCTGTAACTAAGCCTCAGCCGCACGATTCCCGAGCTCCCTGCTCCACTTGCACGCGTTATATATTGCACAGCCCCGAGGTTCAAATCACTTGCCATCTGTTCCCAGGGAGGCCCTGCTCTGCTTGCTCCCAGATGATGAAGGAGCTGCAAGGACAGGCTTTCCCCCACAAACACAGTGATGGGGTGCTGAGATGTGCTGCATCCTTCCCCAGTGCCTCAGTGGAGCCCTGCTGTCAGGGTGGGAGTAGATGGTGCTCGTTAGAAACCTCTCCCTGCTCTTGAAATATTCCCCTTTGTGTTGCTTGCTGGAGCATCGACACTGCAGGATCCAGCTGTGCCTGCTATAAATGTAAGGGGGCTTTGGGGAGCTCTGCCTTTGATCTGGGTGAGTCTGGTGCTGAATTGGAAGATGGAACAGAGCTGGTCCCTGAGGCCACCCTCTCTCCGGAGCTCTCCCAAAATGGTTCCCACCTTCAGTGCTTATGCAGGCAGTGGGTTTGATCCTCATCTCTCCATCGCCAATGCTGGGTGGATGGATCCTCTCCTGATCCTTCCTGATGTGTCTGCACCAATATGCTGTTCCCCGCTGCTCCCCTTCACAATGGCCTTGACAGATTTTGGTACCTTCTCTGCAGCCTGTGGGGTAGAAGAGCACCCTGGGGTGCTCTAAAGGCTCTCAACCCCACAGAGGCTGAGGGCATTGCCTTTGGGATTTGGGAAGAAGGAAGGGGGAGCTGTTCCGTGCCCTGCCTGCAGCATGGGGTGGCGGCTGGAGGAGCCTGCTGCAGCCTTGGCATTTAAGTCCAGTCCTTGTCTAGGATTATAAATGCCTTGTCCTGCATGGCCAGCTTCTCATTTTACACCAAAATGCCCCCTGCACCACGCTGCGAAGGGAATTAGAGTCCATGCATTAGAGCATGTTACGCACCCCGAGCTCACCGGGTGCCCAAATAGCTCTGATGTGTTTCTGGAGCTGGGGGATGCGGTGGGGATGATGCTCAGCCTGTAACTCCTGCCAGGCTGGGAGCTCCAAGGTGCTCACTTATCTGAGCGGGATGGGTGGCTGTAGGGCTGGTGATCCCTGCCATGGGGGTGCTGTGTGCAGGAGGAGCTTCAGGAACTCAGAGGTATTGCGTGAGTCCGGCAATGGAGACAGGGTTGTGTTCTGCTAATGAGTTTATTCAAGGAGCTGACAGAGGCCAAGCCATTTGTTAAACCTGGGAGACCTCTGTGGCCTGCAGCAGGACAAACCTTTGATCCCAAGTTTCAGCTTTGCTCTTTGTGAATGGTTTCTTGATTTCCTGGAGCTGCCCATCTTGCTGAGTTTCGTAGGACAATCCTGGAAGGGTTTTAGCCTTACTGGATAGGGGATATGTGAGAGCAAGGAGGGGAGTTACTTAAACATCAGCAAGCTGTGATGTGCCCCGGGGTGCAGCAGCAAGATGTTTCCTGTGCTGCACCTGGAAGGCCCCAAGGGTTCCTGCTGCAGCTCTCAGAGCATGCCTGGACCGGTTGTACATCCTTCCCTTGGCTCCCACCCCAGTCTTGCCCATTGCTCCATGATCCCAGCTTTGTCAGCCAGGGAATACTTGACCTCCCAAAAGCTGCCAAGCGTGGGGTGCAGCTCTCAGCTCTGAGGTGCAGCTAGACCCAACCTGAAGCCCGCTCAAAGCCCAGGAGTTCCTGTGTGTTTAGGGGATAAGGATAAGGGCACGATGCTCCAAGTTTCCTTTGTGCACATGGGGGAAGAGGCAAGGAGTAACCTTGAATGCTGGAAAGCCGAAATGCTCTTACTGTAAACTCACAATTGCCCAAGTTCTGTGGCTTTGGTAACACTTGGAAAGTGCTGAAGAGGTCCTTGTGTATGACTTTGGGGCTCTTGGCAAAGCCCCTGCCCCAGGACTTGGCTCTGGTATTATATATACAGCGGGGACATGATCCTCCTCTAACCACATCCGTTTGGTGGTGTTGCAGCTCCCGAGGTGACGCAGGAGACGGTGGAGTCCCTGATGCAGAAGTTCAAGGAGAGCTTCCGCACCAACACACCCATTGAGATCGGGCAGCTCCAGCCCGCGCTGCGCAGCACATCCGTGGGGAGACGGAAACGCCGGAGCCGGCCACGAGGTAGGAGGATAACATCTCCATGCTCTCCATGACCTGGGTTTGGCCACATCCAGAGGAGGAAGGCAGGAGCTCCTCACCCCCGCTGCAGAGCCTGGGGGATGCTGGAGCTCCTCAGTGATGGAGTGAAGAGGGGCAAACCCTATGCAGCATCCTTTGGGGGGTCTGGTGTAGGTGCTTGGGAGTGAGTTCACCTTGTGCGTCCCTATGGGGTTTATCCAGGTGGGCTGCAAGCCCAGGGTTCCTGTCAGCTGCCTCAGCTAAGTGAGGTTTGGTGGGAGTCAAATATGGTTTCTTGGCAAACTTTTGTTTTGGAGGAAGGGGTGAAATTCATTTTGGCTGTAACTCACATCAGTGGGACATCTCATCTTTCCACTTTTCCCAGTAATCAAGGAATTTTGGCCTTTATTTTAGGGGTCACACAGGAAGAAGCGTCCATGGCTCTAAAGCATAACTTCTATATGTAGCTTTGATGGTCATTGCCCGCTACCCCAAAATAACAGGAGGAGGTTGGCTAAAACAGCCTTGAGAACAAGATTTGCTCCTTGCATTGCCTTTCAGCATGTAAACTGCCTCCTACTTTTGCTATCACTGCTTAGAAAGTTGATGGCTGTGGGTTAAGTGGTGAGAGCTGAGGCTGTGCAGGGGTTTTGGGTCCACATTTCCAGCTGGGGAGGAGGCATTGGGGTCCCTCCAGGGATGATGGGCAGGAGGGTCCCTTGACTGTCACACTGCAGGTCTTTGTGGCAGCACTGGGAGCTGGGAAGGAAAATGCTCCTATTTACTGTTGGTTTTGGTTTTCATTTATTTATGAGTCCGAAATGTGATCTTTTCTTCTGATATTTTCCTGCAATTCAGGCCTGGAAAGGCCTTTTTTTTTTTATCATAGCTCTACCTATAAATTATTCACTTTGAGTGAAGAAAATGCTCTGAGTCTTTAACTGGTTTAAATGATTTGGTTTGTTTTCTGGTAGTTATTCAAATACATGTAGCTGAGGTTTGCTGTGCCTGGGTGGGGGGTGCTGTGCGAGGAAGTTTCCTCCATTCTCTGCTCCAGGCTCATTTTGTTGTTGGTTTTGTTTCACTTTTGAACTTGATCACTGATGAAGCAAATTGGTTGAGCCTTGGAGCCAAGTTTAGGAGGAGACACGATGCTCGGCTGCATGGGAGCACAGTGTGGCTCTGAGGCAGCCTGGCTTGTCCCATATCTGAGGACACGCACCCTCCATCTCCAACCTCCCTGCCTGGTGCTTCCTTGCCTCCCTGCAAATCCCCGTCCACACCATACCAGAGCATCCCAACTTTTGCTCCATCACTGCTGCCCTGTGGATCCCTCTGCCCGTTAGTGACCCCAGGAATCAGTGGATACCAGGAAATGAGAGCCCTTGGGGACAAGATGAATGTGAAGGGAGGTGATGGGGAGGAACTGGCACTGGTACCTCGAGCTGCTTCTGTCCTGAGCTGGGTGCAGTGGTCCCAAAGTTGCTGCAGTGTGGATGGGGGTCTGTCACTGCACCCTGTGCCACAGGGCTTGGCTCTGGTAGATGTGCAAAGGATGGGTGCAAGGGAAGGGCCCGGGTTACCTGGGAAGGTGCTGCCATGGCTGGTCTGTCTGCACCGGGAACAGGATGGGTCTCTATGGTGTTGGGGTCCAACCTACTGTAGTTTCTGTGGGGTTCTGCTCCTGCAGCTCCTCTGTGAATGCTTGCAAGTGCCATAAGAGATGGTGGGGAGCTGTGTCTGCCCTTCTTTGCCCAAGGCATAAGGTACCCCATGGACTTTGGGAGGGGAGTGTGGCCTTGAGTGTGTCCACCTAGAGGAACCTTCACTAGCATGCCCTAGAAGATTTTAAGGTTTCAGTCATCAGAAATGAACTAAGTCAGTTCCAGGGTCTCCAGCACAGATCTCATCCTCCACAGCTCCATCCCATCCTCTTTTCTTTTTGAGGCCATATTCACTCCTTTCCCCTCTCTGGTGCTGGAGGTTTTATCTTCACAGCCCAGGTTAATTGTTCCTCTGGCGGCCAGCATTGGAGTGCTATCGGGTATTAAGGTTAAACAATGATATCACCACTCCCGATGCTTTCATTTTACATCCCTTTGCAAACACAGACCCTTTGCCTCATTAATCCTTTGCAATCCATGGTGAGGTTTTTTTCCACCCCCTAAAGGAAATTGTCCATTTGGGATGCATTTATTTCCTCCTAAGAGCTGCCTGGCAGTTCCGCTGATGAAGTTTGCATCCAACTTTGTTACTGGGTAGTGACAAGGCGGCCTGATGGATGCATGTGTGTAATTATTTTCTCTTGGTTTGATTTAATTAATGTTTAACCTCATCAGAGCCCTGCAGCTGGAGCGCTCTCCATGAAGGAGCTGTCCATTCCATTAAAGATTTACTCCTTTACGGAAAGGCTGTGAAAGGGCTTCAGGATAAACCAAATCAGCAACCAACCAACCCGCTCCCCAGCCCAACACAAACAAACCTGGGATAAGGTTTGACTTGCTTCGCTTCCTGCACTAAGTGTGTTTAAACTGCTGCCTATTGCTTGTCATTAACTGTGATTCTGTGCTAAGTGGTTCTAACAGCTCTGGAAAAGGTGGTATTTTGCTGAGAAGATCGACTTTAAAAAAGCAAAAAAAAAACCCACACCACCCTCTCCATTTATAATACCATTTAACTTTATTTTCCCTAATGGCTTTTTCATCCAAACTTGTTCCCCAAACATTCTCACCAGTGAAGTGCATTTAGAGCTTATAAATAATGGAGGGAGAATGAGGATGTTAAGAGCCGAGGTGAAGGAGGGATGTGCTGGGTCTCTGTTGAGGGATGGCAGGGCAAGAGGGAAGGATGCTGCATCCAAGGAAGTCTGGATTTACTGATTCCCAAAATGCAGCCAGGTTCATACCTGGAGCATCCCAACCCCGCTGCACTGGAGCAGGGCTTACACTGGGAAGTGATTGTGGGGCAGGCAGTGGTGCGGGGATGGAGGATGCAGGTTTGACTGGACCACCCTGTGTAGCTATCCCGAGAACTTGTGGGATGCCGGTGTGTAGTGCTGGGAGGCGGCCTTCCGGGAGGCTGGTTTGCAGAGAGGGGGTCTGGTGCCCTCTCCTGGGGTAGGCCTTTAAAAGCACCCTGGCTTTGAGAAGAAATAAGCCATTAATAGATCCTGCTGCCGGAGACGGGATGCACTGCTCATCAGGGCTGCGGCTTCTTGTGGTTTAGAGATCGTGGCTATGCCATAAGTCACCCAAAGCCACCCTAGGGAGGAGAAACACAGCTAGCCTGGGGTTGCCCTTGGCCCATGCTTGTGCCAGGGCAACTCTACCTCCCGCCTCATCGCATCCATCTGTCCTGGAGCCAATGGAGCATCGTGTTTTACTGATGAGGTTTAGTTGGGGTTCAGTCAGGAGCTTTCACCTCACCAGAGTCAATGCATCACATCCAGCTCCTTCAGTTGGTCCTTGGTGAGAATAAACCCCTTCAGAGCTGTGCAAAGCCTGCCCTTGGGGATCAGTGTGATCCCAGTTTTCCACGGTGGAAGCTGTGCGGCCATCACCTGGTTGTTGCATCACCCACCCTGGTGCAGTTCAGGGGGCAGAGGCAGAAGGGAAAGGGAAGATCAATGTGGAGGAGGAGTTTTCAGCGGCTGAAGCCGGTGTGCGTGCTGTACACCCTGCTGCGCTGACAAACCAGAGCAAAGCACTGCATTTTAAAGGGCTTGTTTTCCTTATCTTCTCCATTTAACTAATTGTATAGTTCTGCACCTAGGTGGGGAGGGGATTCCTCATCTGGGTTTTCCTGGGAAGCCTGGGAGCAGAGGGGCTTCTTGAACTCATCAGAGACTGCATGGCATGGGGCAAGTGAGTGTGGAGGTGAAGCCAGCACAGTCAGACAGGAGGTTGTGAGTCTTTAGTGTTGGATCTGTACAGGATTTGGCCTTTTCCTAGGGCAAAGGGGTGCAGAAAATCCTTTTCCATTGTGAATGAGGCTGTGGTGGCAGGGCAGAAGTGTGCATGGACAGATGTGTCACCGCTGCGGACAAACACGTGCTCCCACTTCTCTTATAATAACCAGCTTGGAGGGATTAAGCATCCGAGGTCAACCTGGCTTCAGACAGGAGTTATCCAAATAGCTGCTGTTACTTCTTTCTTTATTTTACCTCGGGTTTGATTTGTTTTGCATCCATGGTTGTTTCCCTGTTAACCTCCTGGCTTTGGGAAAGGGATTTAAAATGTCAGGTTTGCTTTTTCTTTCTAATGACAAAAATGTACCTTTAAAAGAAAGGGAAGCACAATGGCTTTAGCTAACAACAAGTCTGTTGGGGACAATGAGCCTCCAGTGCTTGAATTTTATGTCCTTAGTCCCCATTTGGCATTAACTCTACTATCTTTAATTACACCATGATGAGAGGTGTTTGCCTTGGCACCCCGCCTTGCTCCCCACTAAATTAATGAGTGCTCAGAAGGAGCATCCTGCCCCAGCGCTGAGCTGCGAGCTACTTGAGCAGATTAACGAGCTTGTAAATCTGCAAACAGGATTAGAAATGAGAGCATCTTCCTTGAGCTCCCCCTCCTCACCCACAGCTGGTCCCTAAGGTGGTGGGGCAGGAGGCGGGGATGCAGGCGAGAAGGAGGAGATTGGGTTTTCCTTAAATAGCAGGAGTAAACTGAGTGTATAGGGGATGTAACTCCTTGGGGAGCCACTGCAGAGAGTTGCTGGTGTTACGGATACCCAGCACTGCCAAGTTGCTGTTTACATGTCCTGTCTCCTTTAAGGATCTCTTTGCAATCGATCCAAGTGATTAGGGTCTGTTTTCTATTACTTGGTGGTTTTCTCCCTCTTTTTAAAGCAAAAAAGAAGTGCTGACAGGGCAGGGCTGCTCGGCTTTAATGGGGTGCTCTTCCTGTTCATCTGCATCAGCGGCTGCATGTTGGTGCTCCCTGCTGCGAGCATCCTCAGCTCCCTTGTGAACATCCTTATCCCCATCATGAGTGTCCTTGGTCCCATGTCCCAGGGAGCAGCCTGCTACCAAGGACAACCATTGGAGCAGCTTGCAGGAGGTATTGCCCCAAGCGTGAGCATCTCAGAGATGTTTCAGCTGCGTTTTGGAGACAGTTAAACATGAAGTCAGCTTCATGGCAGGATCAGTGGTCCTGCATCCTATAGGCTGCCTCAACTGGGCTCTGGGCCCCCAAAAACTACCACCAAGATGCGTTCTAGCATCCTTGATAGCACAAAGAGGTAAAAGCACATCACCTTACAGCCGTTTTTCTGCCCTGGGCTCATGTTTCCAGGCTGACCTCTGGCACTGCTTGTTGGGTCAGAAGAGATGTTTCCGCTGTGGTCTGAGAACCTGCGCCGGGTCTCCCGACTCTCCTGTATTTATACATCCTGTGCAGTGCTGGGTAATCAGAAAATGCAATATTGCTGTCACAAGCTCTCTGAAGACATCCAGCCTGAGTAATTTAACATGTCAGCTCCATCCATCACCGAGACACAGCCGGCAAATGAACGTGGAGGGGCTGGAGGGGGCTGCTGCCTGCACCGGCTGCTTGGGCACCTCGGTGGGCTGTGAGAGCGGAACAAGCACCTGAGATCACTGCCTCTGTCCATCCCCAGCCATCTGCCTGCACTAAATGGACCAGGTCTGGCTCATGGGTAGGTGGCAGAGGGATGTACCATGTCCTGCCTGCATAGGCAGTGTCCGCATCCTTCTCCTGGACCAAGCTCCAGGAGGAGAACCCTTCCAGAGTTGGTGTCTATTCTCCCAACCCTGCGCAATGCCAGAAGCCAAAAAGCCCAGGCTCAGGAGGAGAAGGGGAGGTGCAGCACAGCTGCAGCCCTGGCTGGTTGCCCAAGGGCCTGCATTAGAAGCCCAGGTTAATTAAGATTTTCCTTGCTGATGTGAATAAGCCTGATTGGTTTTACCACTCTGCTGTGCCCTTCAAAACCCCAGTCCCTGGATGCGGGTGTACCATGACATTGGATGCTTGCCATTAAAGGGGTCTGAAGAGGGGCTGATGGTGGGTTATTATTTGGGCTGTGAGTCTGTAAACCTCCCAGATCCATGTTCAAGCTGCTGTGTGCAAGCACTGATTCCTCCTGCTGCTTTCAGATGGGAAGGAGCTGGTGGAGCCTCTTCCTACCCCCCCAGTTAAGACCCACCTTGAGTTCCCTGCACAGCCAGGTTGGTGCATGGATGGGGCAGGAGCCACGTGCCGAGCTCCTGGTGTCCCTCTGGCTCCTGCCAGCCACCTCTCATCGCAGTGATTAAGGATTTGAGAGGGCAGAAGGCACTGCTCATTTTCTGTTCTCCTGCCAAGAAGTGGGGAAATTGTGCTTCTGCCTAGAATAAAGGATTTTTTAAAACCAGTAAAATATTTTAATGGCAGTTTAAAGGACCACTGTCAACCCCCAGAGGCCTCTTTGCTTTAAACTCTGCAAGGATTGAAGGACTTCTGCCAGTTAGAGTCTGTATCGCTTTTTAAGTGTCTTTAGCACTCCTTGGTGGGTCCTGTAGCTGAAGCGAGCCAGGGTTCTCCAGCATCCCACATTGTCTTCAGCTCCAGGGAAGGAGATGTCAAAGTGAGCCATGGGACAACCCTGCTTCTTGTTATGGCAGGGGTGCATCTGCTTGCCATCAGGGCAAGCTGGTGGAGCAGATGGGCTAATGTGGATGCTAGGGGAGGGAAGGGACCCTTGCCATGCAGCAAGGATCTGAGTGCTGTATTCCCCTCACACCACTTGTCTCGGCTGAGTTTGCTTTGAAGCGAACACCTAAACTTCACAGTTCTTCACCATGTGGGTGTCCTTGGAGAGAGCAGCTTCTGCATTCAGAGGTTTTCTTTATCAATACATTGCGTGCCTGGGGTAGACAGCATCTTCTTATGTTCACATCACAAATGATACCATGGGGTCTTGGTTCTTGATAAGGAAGCAGTGAAATCACAAGTGGCAAAAGTCCCTGGTCGCTTCTGGTGATCCCAAGCAGAGCTCCTGGGCCGAGAGCACCGGATACTGACCAAACCCATCAGCTCTGCTGAGGTGCTCCAAGCTCTTCCCTGCTGCTATGTATCCCAGCTGACAGAGCTGATTCTTTTCTCTCTGTTGCTTGCAGGTGGGATTGGGTTTGGACGTGCCAAAGGAAACTCTGGCTCAGAGGCGGACGATGAAACCCAGCTAACCTTCTACACCGAGCAGTACCGGAGCCGGAGGCGAAGCAAAGGTACAGAATGACATAGGCACTGGTGAGATACATTGGTATAATAGGACAAAAGTGGATGTGCAGTGGTGATACTGTCTGATACTGTGTGAACTTTAGTCTGGAGAACAGAAGGCTCAGGGGGGACTTCATTGCTTTCTACAGCTACCTGAAAGGAGAATGGAGCCAGGAGGGGGCTGAGCTCTGCTCCCAAGGAACAAGGGATGGGACAAGAGGAACGGCCTCAGCTGCACCAGGGCAGGGTTAGATGGAGCTGAGGAACAATTCCTTCCCCAAAGGGTGCTCAGGCATCGGAACAGGGCAGGGCTGGAGCCACCGTCCCTGCAAGGGTTCACATACCGTGGAGACGAGGCCTCAGTGCCATGGGTTAGTGGTGGCCTTGTCTGTGCTGGGGTAGTGATGGGACTTGGTGAGCTTAAAGGTCTTTTCCAGACTGGTTGATTTTATGATTTTATGATTGGTGATTCTGTGAATCTATGTAGGGACCACAATACCAGTCTACAGAGGTAAGGACATCCCAAGATGTGCTCTTTGTGTGATGCAGCACCATGCATGAGCCATAAACAGCATTTCCTGATGATGTTGCTGAGGTTCTGGGTTTCTTTGGTTGTTTCTCCTATCGGTTACATTGCGCATGCCCTGGCACTTCCCGAAAGCTGTACTGGTGGATAGCGACGGTGTCAATCACTGTCCTGGTGTGAGTGCAGCTCGCAGGGATACGCACTTGGCAATTCCTTGCTCCAAACTCTTTGTTTTCTGCCCTGTATCTCCAACCTTCCTCTGCACACAAAGGCAATTAAAAGGAGCAAATGCAAAATGAGGGATGGGACAGGGATTTGTAGACTGAAGTCCCTTTGGGCTTTTTTTGTGAGAAACAAATGCCATCCTCACATTGACATTAGTGTCCACATTTTGTGGCATCACAGAACCCCAGACTGCTTTGGGTTGAAAGGGACCTTAAAGCTCATCCAGTTCCAAGCCCCTGCCATTGGCAGGGACACCTTCCACTAGAGCAGGTTGTTCCAAGCCCCATCCAACCTTCCTCCTCCGGTTGCATCACCCTTTTGTTCGCGTCCCTCAGCCCAAGCTCTTTGGTGAAGATGGAGCAAGATTTGTTGCCGCATTTGACAAATCCCTGTGAGGAAATAGCTATGTTGGGAAGCAATTTGAGAACTGCACTGTGGGTTTACTCCCTCCGTTTATTTTCTGTGTTAAAGCAGGCAGAGCTCAGCACGCCAGAGAGACGCCTTCGCCCGCTGCAGCAACACGGCCCCATTTGTTTCAATGATGATGCATTTTGATAAATGCTCTCAATGTGTTTATTTGAATGTGAAATTACCTCAGCACCTCTGATCAGCTCGATGATTGCGCATGGGAATAAGCACACATGTGCTCAGGGATGTATTGCGTTTAATCCTGCTGGAAGGCAGGGTATTCAGTTGTGTTAGTTCTCTTAGTCTTGTGTTTTAGAACCAGGAGAAATTCTCGCTGAGTTTCAAATGAACCTTTGATGAAAAGCACAGAGAGAATTCCTGAGTTATAGTTACCTGTTGCAGAACAAACATAGCTGCAGTAAGGGGGAAATGATGTGTGAGGGGAGGAGGAAATTGGTTGTGTTGCAAAGGGGAACAAAAGTAATGGTCCTGGAAGGTCACTGGTGCAGGGGGAAAATTCCCCAAGTGCTGAAGTAGTTCTATCAACGAGTTATTTAACGTGCCAAAGTCCTTGAATGCTTTGGAAAAGTCCCTGAAATCTGAGATTGTTGTCAGCTGCCAATAGGAAAAGGAAAGCAGGAGCATGAGCATGGTGTGGAAAACTGTGTTTTAATGGAAAGCAGATAAATCTTTGCTTTCGCACTGCCTTGACACCATTCCCTGTGAGGTCAAGTGCTCTGACAGTCTCTGGAAACACACACGCTGGATGCTGAGTACAAAGATATTCCTATTGACATACACGGTGGCTTTGGGTTGTTTGTTTAAGCTTTCTGGTAGGGCAAATAGAAAGGAGTAGATAAATGGGGAAGAATTGCTTTTTTTTTCCCCTTGAATAAGCTGTTGTTCACCTGGGCAGCTTTGATGGCTGGCTTTGAAGGGAGTTGTTGGGGGGGAGAGCTGCCTTGCATGGCTGCGCAGGCTGTTAGATCTGCCTTAGTGTTTGACTGGTGCTGTGAGAACCTGGCTTGTTCATGTTCGGTGGGGGCTAGCAGAGGGAATTGTCTTGCATCGAGTCCCCATTGTATTTCCCCTCCTGTCTAGCAAAATTTTGCCATCACTGCGTCCTTGAAAGGAATTTTCTATTATCCTTTCATTGACTCTCCTCTCCCTCGTGGAAGGAAAGCAATAGCTTAGCGGGAAGTCACAGTACCAAACTCATAATTACGAGTTCAGCAAAGATCCATAATTGGATGAGATGTAACTTAAATGGAGAGGGATGCGTCGTCAGATACAGTTAATTCTGACAATGATGTTTCGGATCAATTTCGCCATGGTTGTGTGTCGTTGCAGGTGCTGTGAGATAGTTATCAGGTCCAAGAAGAGAGATTCCTTGGGGTTTCTCTCCTCCAATTATGTTTTCAGGATTGAGCCTAATTATTGATGCTGTCAAGGCATCTATTCCAGGGAAGTTTCCAGTTAGGGTGGCACTGTAGGTGAGCTGGTTAGTGGGTCATGGGCTTTGTTTGTCCCCTGACTGCAGGTTTCATAGTGCTTTGCCAAGGTGTATTAGAGGAACGTTCTCAGAGGTAAATACTGAGCGAGGGGGAGGTTGTTCTGGTAGCTTGGAACCCCTTAATACCTGTTTTTTAGTGCTGGAATACCTGGGAAAAGAAATCTGATCAGTCTGAGCACAAAGGCAGGGATGGCTGAGGCATCACCTTCTGTGGTCTCAGTGCACCCCACCGTGCTCTTTCCCAGATTCTAGGTCTGTGGGATCCCCTCACACTGATGTGTCCCTGTCTTTGGAAAGTCTACAGAGAAGATGGAGGTGGGGAAAGCACAAGGAATAACATGGACAAGATTTTGCCGTGGAGCCTTGGTCCTTCTCTGCTGTTGGGCTCAGCCCCATACCTGGGATTTGAGCAGGGAGAGGTGATGCTGCTCACCAGTGTCCCTGGAGAGCTGGCTCATTTCAAGAGGCTCTCTGGTCATACCCATCTCCATTTCTTTTCATCACCACAGCCCCGTGTCCACACCAGCTCTCTATCCTCTGTGTTGTATCCTTCTCTTGGATGGCAGCACTGACGGCAAGGCTGGCATGCAGTCCCAAAGGAGCTGGAGTTTGGACTTGATGTCCTTTTCCAAGTGAAACAAGTCCTGAGAGAGGCCATGCAGAGCTCTGGGCTTGAAGGCTGGAGGGGCCTCAAATAGGGCTGGGTGGTTTGCTCTTCTCTGCAGATCCTCATTACTGACCCCATGAGATTTTAGACCTCATAGTAGCTTTCCAGTATCTGAAGGGGGCTATAGGGATGCTGGGGAGGGACTCTTCATTAGACTGTAGTGAGAGGACAAGGGGTAAGGGGTTCAAACTGAAACAGGGGAGGTTTAGATTGGATATGAGGAAGAAATTCTTTACTGTGAGGGTGGTGAGGCACTGGAATGGGCTGCCCAGGGAGCTGTGAATGCTCCATCGCTGGCGGTGTTCAAGGCCGGGTTGGGCAGAGCCTTGGTTTAGTGTGAGGTGTCCCTGCCCATGGAGGAGGGTTGGAACTGGATGATCTTAAGGTCCTTTCCAACTCAAACCATTCCATGATTCTATGATTCTATAATTTTCCAGAACTGGTATTTTATTCTGTTTGCAGCAGGTTTGTGTGCTCTGGGGCTGTGCTTGCTGTGGGGCTGGCTTTCCCCTTTCCTGTTCCCCTGGGAGAATCAGGAAGCATGGGAACCTCCTCACGTGTGGCTGTGGTATTGTCTCCAGGGCTGTCAGTCATTGCACCTTCCACTAGCACTGAAGTCTCTGTGAGAATGTGCCAGCATTGTAGAGATGCTAATGCACATCCCCAGCTGCTCATCGTGGGCTATACCAAGCTTTGATGCTTGGCTCCTCTTTTCTCCTGAGCAGCGTACAATGTATTCAGTCATTGTTCTGAGTTGAAGAAGAAACTGGTAGTAGTAGCAGAAAGAACCCCCAAACCAGGGAGGCAGAACCTCATGTGCAAACCTTGCTTACACAGCGCATTGCTCCTGCTCCATCCCACTTGTTCCAGGGTGGTGTTTGCCTCTTGCCAGGCAAAATGTATTCAGCTCCATGTCTGACTTTGCAGCCTTGAGCTTCCCCAGTCACGTGCAGTGCTTGCTCGATGGCTGCTCAAATAGAGAGGAAGATGGGGGTGGATCATAACTCCAAGGTGGTACCGGGCTTCCTGCAGTGGTGGGGCTGCTGCCACCTTGTCAAGGACTCGGGTTTGTCTGAGAAGCCCCTTGGCTCGCTGGTGGGAGAGGGGAAGCGTGAGCAAGCTTCCCCCACCTCTGTCTGCTCTCTCAGACCCTGGAGCTGCTGAGCTGTAAGGCAGAAGTGTTCCTGCTGGTTTAAAGCCCCTTCTAGAAGAAGATCATTAAGGGCTAAATGAAGAGTAAATCAGCATTGGATTGGGTGTGCAGGCCTGGGCAGCTTCCTGGGTTAGGGAAACTGAGGCAGGGAACGTGACAGTGTTGTATGGAGACCCTGCGGGGGGTTGAGCATACTGACCCTGTTTGTCTTGGAGACCCAGATTGCCTCTGGCTCCTTTTGTAGCCAGGCATTGTCTGAGCCCCTTGAACCTCTTGGGGTCCCTGCAGCTGGGGCTGATCTTATTCTTCCCATTGGGTACTGGAAATCTGGATGCAAAATAGAGCACTGAGTGCAAGTGCAAATGATGCTGTTGATGCTGTGATGGTCGAGGTGTGCTGGAGGGTACCTCAGTGCAGCGACTCAACTGGGATCTCATTGAGCGTCCTCAGATGGTTTCTGCTCTTAAGCAGGCTCTGGATCTGCTTCAGCCTGAGTCAACCATCCACACTCAGATCTGGGATCACTTCACTCCTCTCAGCATCATTTCTATTGAAGCCTCTTAAAAGAGATGAGAGGAAATATCCCACCCTGTTTTTATTCGTTGCTTTGGTTCAGGTGGTACCTTCCCATCCCACTCCAGGAGAGCTCCCCAGCATCCCAGAGAAGGGAGGGATGCTGCTTTTGGGATGCTGAGGAATCCATGGAAAAGGCACCCTGGTGTTTCCATAGCACACAGTGATAGCTTAGACAGATTAGCAAAGTCCAATCGTGTCCCTTGGATCGGTGTCAGCAGAACGTGTGCACACGCATGTTGCTGGCTGGTGAAGTCTTCTGAGGGCTGTTAGAGAAACGAGAAGCTGAGCTTTGATCTGCCTCTGTGTTTGGTGTTTAAAACAAGGCCTTTTAGAAGGGAATATTAGGTATTCGGAGTCTGTTACATATGAGGAAGCTTTGCTTTGATCCTCTCCTGTCTCCAGAGGCAGCAAACACTTAGTATTTCATGGGGAACTAAATGAAATGTGGGATGAAATGTGGGTACCGCTCTCAGTGCTCTGCCAGCGTTCCCGGCCTCGCTGGGGCTGGGTGAATGCTGCGGGTAGTGTCTGCTGTGCTCCCCAGGGAATCACCCCTGTGATTCCACGTGCCCCGGGTTCAGCTTGCCAGACTGGCAGCCTTCAAACTGCGGGAGGTGCTGCTGGGAATCAAATGAGAGATGAAAGGCGATAAAGCAAGCATGTTGGGTTGCTTACAGTAGCAAGAGGGAGTAACGGCTCTGTCCTTGCCTATTGCTGTTTGTCTGTGCCCAGGGAGCCTTGTCCCTCCCTGCTGGCACCAGCAGTGTTCTGAAGCAGGACAGGTTTCCCTGGGAAGGGGGGACAAAGCTGCTCAGTGTAGGAATAGATGGACAGGACAGTGCTGGTACCTTCATGGCACAAGTCTCATCTTTCTCTCTTAGAGCACTAGGTTATGTCCTACCCAGGCTGCACCTATGCCCAAACCGCTGTGATGCTCTGGGGTAGTGGTGCTGATCAGGGATGCTCTTAACATCCAGCCTTTCTCATCTCTTCATTGTGGATGCTGTTTTTCCAGCGAGCAAACAAACATTGTGTTTTTGCGTGAGGGCTTATTTTGCTCGCAGAGCAAGCAGGCACCGCATCAGCACCTAAAACCCCCTTGGAGCTCTTCTCCATCCCTGTTTGACTCAATCTGCGCAGGGAGGCTGGGCTGGGGTTACTCCAACAGCATCTTTGGCCCTGTAAGTCCTGGGGGGTTATAGATACGGGGATGCAGACATGCTGAGGAAGAGGGGATACTGCAGGAAGCTGGTTGCAAAGCATAAGCAGAGGTACAGAGGGATCCACGGTTAACGCAGTTGTGATGCCACAGCAGCCACAGGCTCTCAAACTTCTGTGGACTGTGCAGGAGATAACGGCTTTTATATCTGCTCCTGGAGGCAGTGTGGCTCTCCCTGTTTATTTATTTATTTCCCTGGTTGTATCTGATCCAGCCTCAGCGAGTAATTGAGTGTTTGAGAGGGAAAAAATTATCTCAGGGGCTCGGCCCTTATCTCAACAGCAAAGCAGTGCTTTTAATTTAATTTTGTTGGGAGCATGTGGGCAACAAATTTCACTAATTGCTCTGCTGCCGCCCTCCGCATGGCAACGAGCCTCTTGTTTCCCAGGAAGCGGAACATGAGCCCGCTGGATGCGGGCAGGAGGAGGGTCAGCTCTGCGTGGGAAATGAAGATGCATTTCGGTGCTGACGCTCTCAGTGCGCCTATGATGCTCTGGTTAGAGAGGGAGGAGGAAGAGGAAGGTGGGTGTTGTGCCACACTGAAGCTTGTCCTTGTGTGGTGCTTGGCTGTAGGGGAAACTGAGGCATGGAGGGGGTGTGCCCCAGGCCTGGGGAGCTGTGCAGAGCACAGATTCTTACTCTCAGCCTCTTGAGTAAATGCCCCATCTCTGGCAGTGCTCAAGGCCAGGTTGGATGGGGCTTGGAGCAACTTGCTCTAGTGGAAGGTGTCCCTGCTTATGGCAGGGGGTTGGAACTGGAT
>JAOEHX010008525.1:28471-76422 GCA_025448015.1 Bolborhynchus lineola
CTTAAACATAATTATCACCAGTCATATAGCTGGGCAACAATTGCTGTCTATTTTCTAACAAG
Organism: Bolborhynchus lineola; assembly: GCA_025448015.1. Classification (NCBI taxonomy): domain Eukaryota; kingdom Metazoa; phylum Chordata; class Aves; order Psittaciformes; family Psittacidae; genus Bolborhynchus; species Bolborhynchus lineola. Next base: position 28,534 of record JAOEHX010008525.1, read on the forward strand.
TGGGTGAGCGGTTTTCCAGTAAGGTAGACACTACACAAACCTCATTTCCAACACAAGGCATTGTCTGTATTTGCAGACAACTGTATTTTATATTAAAAGAAAGACAAAAAGTTCGAGCTCTGCTAGTTCTGAGGCTGTGTTGTCATGATGCAGATAGAAATCAAAGAACTCTACTGTTGCTTTGATAAATTTTCTTTAATCTAGTAATGATTGAGGTCATCTTCTGACATTCCTTACTTTTCTTTGTGAGATCCCAGATGTTTGACTTAACTTTTTCTGGTTTTAACCATATAGCTTTTTATGTATCCAAATACAAAGGTACTGCCAAGCTTTTAACTCCTTTTACTCATCTTTTGGACCGTCTAATGTCCCTTAATCCAGACCTGTCATTAATTTCTGGCTTTTCAACTTTCTTCAAATTTAAATTTTATATTTTTTTTGTATAACTTAAAATTGACCTGATAATAATATTACTTCATTTTTTAATTAACAGGATCAGTTCTAGAAAGATAGTTGTGTCTGTTAATTTGCATGAACCTTGACATTTTATCTCTATTGTAAAGACTACTTTACCGTGTATAATTTTCTCTGGGTGAGACTCTCTATTATAGATTTTTTTTGTTGTTTTTGTTTTTATTTACCTAAAGAGCAGAGAAAGTTCATTGGGTAAACAGGCTGCTCTTTTGTTGGCTCTTGGGAGTGTCAAACTTTCCATCACTGCTTCCAATGTAGATGGGACTGCTTGTGCCTTCTCTGGTTTCTCAGCTACCCAGCTGTGCTGTGGTGTAACATCTCCTTTTTTTATGCTGTATATTCTATGTAAATATGATGCTCCCATCTATCTAAAAATTCTGTCTATCTAATTTCTGACCTGAGCTAGTGGGCTAGTTTTTATGCTCTTGGCTTTGCAATTGTGTAGTGTATTCTCTGATTTCCTGTGTTACAATTTATCCATTATATCCTTCTTGATTTTAATTGTAATCCTTTGAAAGAAGGGTATTAAGGTGCTGAAGTATGTGAGGTGTAAATTTGAGTTGCTCTGTGGGCCTTCACAAATGTTTTGACTGGTTCGTCCAAGTGTAACTCTTAGTTTTTGCTGGACTAATACAGATCACTATGAATTCAGCTAGTACACTGCTCGGTACTGTGATTTGTCTATTTAAACTCAGTGTTACAGTGTTTTTGTGTCACATCTTTGGCATTCAGGTGTATGCAACAGAATGTTATTACTATGTTAGAGTTGCTATGGGCTATTGCAGACAGATGAGAAAATCTTTGTGTCTCACTGGTAGAATCTTTATGTACTGTTCTAGAAATGTTGCCGTGATTTCTTCACTAAGCTTATCCTATCGCCTAATTTAGTTGCTTACAGCTAGTTGAAGGTCTTGAATTATTATTAGTGTCAGATATTGCTGTTTTTTAAACAGTTCAGCACAGACTGGTAAAAAACTTGTCTGTATTAGAAACAAGATGGATTTAATCAGGAAAGTTGATTATGATTTGTGAGACTAATACAAGATCTCTGAATATTAATGGAATCTAAGTACAAAACCATGAAATACAGGCAGCCACCTATTTGTGATTTGTCTGTCTGCCTTGCCTCAAGATGACAGTTCTGGAAAACATGTTAACATATTGTAAAATAATCTGCCAAATTAAGTAGTGCTAGTGACAGTAATGATCCAAACATCTGTAATTTACATGGTATGAATGCAGTGTCATCATTGAAATTGCTGGTTCTCCTGTACAAAACTCAAGGCAGTACTGTTTCAAATAAGTAAGTTTTCTTATCTCTGACTAAATGAAAGTGATGTAGATAACATTCTTAAAATTGTAAGCATGTGTGTTTGCCTGTGTACATGAACAGATTTCCATTGGAATAGTGAGTCCTTGATAAACCTCTTTGTTCATTCATCTAGAACTGGAGTTAAATAACGTCCATATTGCCTGGTATTTGTTCTCTTTGATTTTTCTCAAAATATTATTTTAGGTTTTAAGATTGATAACTAAGTGTAGTAGGATTGACACAAAACCAAAATGAACCTGAACCTTTCCCCTCTATCAGCACTTTTTCTTCTTGGGAATTCTGGAGCAATGGTAGATGCTTCTGGAGATGCTCCTGCTTGATAAAGACATCAAGGAAAGTTCTCCTGTTCCTTTTGATCTAGTGTGGTCTGAAATCCTGGGCCTGCTCTGTTGTCTAATATATCTTACCTGCATGCAAGGAGTCACTGTGGGCTAAATGGTATTGTTACTCATGGTGCTTCAATATAGACGAGCCTTATACTTGATATCTGCAAGGATGTCTGTGTTCAGATATTTTTTTAAGTATTTCATCAAGAGTTTAAATGTTATGCAAAAGAAGTAACCTTTTCAATTGTCTTTGGAGAGTAGGACTTGTTTAAAATGCTAGGAGGAGAACCTAAAGTACGAAAGTAATCTCAGGAAGAAAGATTTTGGCAATTACTCTGAGGATGCATGTGAAAATTCCCCATCCGAACTAGACCTGGTTCAGACTCCAGGAATGTATATTAGATTAGGGGATTAAGGAGTTAAAACTATTTTAACGATCAATGCTATATATCTGCATTCAACTTAATCAGTCAGAAGTTGCTCTGCAGTCTTCCTTTTTTCAATTCTCTTCTCTATACCTGAATTAATAGTTGTGCAAGTCATAGGTGAACCAAACAGGGAACTGACAACCTGAAGACTGACTCTCCTTTTTTCCCCAGACTGGCTCAGCACAGAGCTTTATGGAAAGTCATTTAGGTAGAAGGGAAGAGATGACAATGGGTGGCTGGGCACTGGGGCAGGGTAAGGTTGAATCTGGAGTTTTTATGTTTGATCATGTCATCATGGAGCCGTAGTGTGAACATAGAAGGTGAACGGTTTGGTTCAATACGCTCATGTAATGGCTGGATATGTAAGGACTTCAGTAAAGACAAAATTTACCAGGAGTAGAAGATTGTGTGTAGTTACAGAGTGCATAAAGAGGTGAGATTTCAATATTGCTGTTTCTTTAAACTCAAAATCCTTTTAGTGATCACCTGTCTGAAAAAAGAAATCCCCTTCATTTTCAGCTGGACATTTCTGAATCAGTTTGAAACATGTAATTACTGTTCCTGTGCTAATTCTTATGCTGAATTCTTCATTATAGAGAACTTGAGCAGAGAAGTTCTGATGTACTTCAAGTGGTTCTTTCCTGATGAAGAGCACAAACTGGTAATCTGTGTGAATAGCCTGCAGCAACCTTTTTTCCTAACTGCATCCTACGGGCTAGCTCTTTGCATGGAAGAGTTTTGAGCTATGCTTTGAAGTGGAAACTATAACTCTATTATTCATCTTTAAACACACTGTAAATAAGTATGCAGATAAGCATATACCGAGTTTGAATAGACTGTGTGGTTCAGTTTTGTTAGAATTTTTTAAATGAAACAAATTTTAGTCTCCTTCATGTGGAGTTGCACTGTTATTATGCATGTACTTACCCAGTGTAAAAAATGCTTCCAAGTAGTTTGTTTGAAGATTTTCTTTATTAAATATTTAATAGCTAGGGGTTTTGTAACTATTGCATAGCAGTTTTCTTGTTTCACATTTTTATTTCCCGAGGTTCTGTTGAATGGCAATTAATTACTAATGTAACAAATCTCACTTCTTACACTTGTGGTTTTTTAAATTTGGGTTGTGTTGTGCCTTTTATTTAATACTAAAAGAAAAAGGTTCACGCAGTAGTTTGTAACTGTGGTACTGTTTCTTTCCATAGTAACTGGAGGGGACAGCTATATGTTTTGAAACAAGAAAGCTGTGAAAAGAGCAATATTTTTGCAACTGAGATCTCCTAGCAACGTGTTTCAACAAACATTTTTAAAACTGTACGTGTGAGGCTGTTTTGAACTCTGTAGGAGTTGCAGATGCATAGTACCTCTATGAACTAACACCTAGTTACCTTGATGTAGGGGTTTTTTGTGGGGGTGTGTTGGTTTTTTTTGGGGGAACAGAAACCTGCAAATAGGAAAAGTTGTAGGTACTTGCATGGCAACTGGAGTTTTAGTTGCTTTTATTTGAAACTCCCTCAAGCCATGTGAAAAATTGAAACAACATAATCTGTTTTCAGTCTGTTTTCTTCCTTTTGTGGCATAATTGGGACTTGTTGCTAAAACAGATTGATAATTGTCAATATGGTCAGCTTGTCCCATATTACAAGATGGGAAAATGGAACAAGGAAAAAATACTCCAAAGTTAATTCCAATGTGCTCTACACAATGAGGATTTTCAACCTTATGTAATAGAAACTCTTTTAAAGGTCACTACCAGCAGAATTTGCATGTTCTGGACTTAAGCATTTCTTGTATTTCTTTTCCACATTTACCTTTCGTGAACTCTGCTCTGGCCTGAATACCACCAAATATTTAATTAACCTACTAATTATGTAGGACTGTTGGCTGCCTTAAATCATTCAAATACAAGACGGGTGGAATGTTTAATTTTAGACCTTCTTATTTCCAAATGTTCTGTGGGAGAGAGTTGGTTAATCAAAACAGCGCCCATTAAAAGTCTTTGTTATCTACGCAGTTACAACTGGTATTAATTTTGTCTCCTCATCAGTGTTATAGCTGATACATATATGTTGATCCTGTAGCAGAAAACAAACTAATTTTTTTTTATAAGCTTGTAGTCTTACCGTTGAACTTCTTGGCTTGATGTTTAAGTCAAGTAAGTTTATAACAGCCAAGTTCTGTGTCCAGTTTTGAATGTGAATTCTATTTTTTGTGTTTGTATACACATAAAATAAAACTTCAGAAAATTGACTGAAGTTTTTTCGGACAAATATCAGGCTGTAGAAAAATCTACTTAATCTAAATAGATCTGTACAGGAGAGTAAATAGATAACACACAATGTTTTTGTTCTGTCTTTAAAGGAATTACTACATCTCCCCCAAAGTGCTGTATCTTTAAGCCTGTTATTATACTATCTTTAAGTTTATGGAGAGAAAAGGTTTCAAGACTGTGATACCTGAATAGTAATGGGGCATGAGAACCTGGCACAGGTTGCCCAGAGAAGCCGTGGCTGCTCCATCCCTGGTAGGATGGACAGGTTGGATGGGGTTTTGAGCAACCTGATCTAGTAGAAGGTGTTCCTGCCCATGGCAGGGGGGTTGGAACTGGATGAGCTTTAAAGTCCTTTCCCACCCGAACCGTTCTGTGATGGATGCATTAAATACTGCTGTAAGTATATTCCTGTTGATAGTATTAATTATAAAACTCTTTGAATTTGTAAGCAGTGGGGTTTTTTTTTATCCATTTAAACTGTGTGCACATCTGTGTGTAGTTTTCTTTGCAGTAAATCCTAATTGGAGAGCTAATCGAAAAAGATGTTCATCTGGATAATCAAAAAGAAAAACCCCAAACATGGCTTGGACAAAATTTGACTGGCTTTTGAAAGGAGTCATATTTCTAGCATATTTAGAAAAGAAGCAGGTGCAGGTTCAGGATTTTCTCTTATTAACATGTATCTGTGCATTCATTTTTACCTCCTCTGACTTCAGCATTTATGCTTAGATAAACAGAACTGCGGGGGAAAGTAACAGCAGCAGCTCTTACAGTATCGAACAGCTGGTCTCTGCAAACCTCACTGAAAAGTGCAGAGCTGGCATAGCAAGTAGAATACACTGTTGTGATGTATTTAGATGAAGTGCCTTTGACAACTCTTATGAAACTATGCAACCTTTCAGGACAGAATTTCTAATTAAGTTTCTTTTTGTCTTTAATTTGTGTCTGTGTCTTAGAGACAAAAACTTTTGTTCCTTTAAAAATCAAAACAACAAAGCTGGTGATGTTTCTTTTATGAGTAGATTACTTGTGGATACATTTTCTGATTTTTGTTGTGTATGTAGTAGAAGAATCACATGAACAGAAAGCAATTAGGATTTGTTCACTGTTTGTAAGACAGAATACTGGCAATTACATAAGAATAATGATTGAAAAAAATGCTATCCTTGGAATGATCCTTGACATCAGTCAGCCTGATGGTAATCTTATTCTTGATGTGTGCTGAATTTTTTCTGAAGAATAATTAATTCCATCTTGGTAACAAATCACCTTAGTTTGCAACTGAAAAACTCTTCTGAATGTTGTGGTTCTTCCTGTGAACCAGGAAGGTATCTATAGGCTTAAAAATACTTTGACTTATAACAGCACATATTCAGAAATAGACTAACTTTTTAAGAGTATTGACCTTCTCTCTTTATAAACTGAATATGAAAAGGAGAAAAATCTACATATGTCATCTATTTTACCTGAAGTGCATTTTCAGATAATAGGATTGAGGAGCTAATGCTGTGTAGAACAGAGTTAGAAAGAGTGGCTTCGTACTTCTCTGCAAATATACTTAGATAATCAGAGCTCTTACTCATGATAGAGTAGAAAAAGTTTTAATTCCATTTTTTTCTTGAAGAAAAGGTTTGGTTGACTTCCAGTGTTGCAGCTGCTGTTTATGTGGTATACTTAAACAGAAGTAAGAATGTATACTTCAAATTCTTGTTGTTGAAACTGTTCAGTCCAATGTGAAATGAAAGATTCTGCATGCTGAGAGTGAGCATAGGGATGGGCCAGTTATGTCTGGAGCTCCCTTCCCTACCTAGAAAGGAAGGAAAGAAATGTGCTTTAGTCTCTGTTTTGCAGAGCTCCTCTCTTACAAATTCCTGTTATGGCTGCTTAAGATAATGGCTATGCATGAATAAATAGTTTCATCATGGACTAAAATGGCTTTGTTCTCATAACATTGGGCATGCTTAAAAATGTGGTTTAGGCCTCCAAAGAAATTCAGACACTGTTCATCATAGTAGAAAACTGAATCTCTGATTTTTCACATGCTGGTTAAGTGCTGAGTTCAAGGGGGTCGTTCAGTGGAATCACTTCATCTATTGAAGAGAGGAGCTTCCTTTCACTAAGGAAGTTCAGCAAGGCACTTATGATCCTACAGTTCTGTTACATGTTTTTTGATGCATGTATTTTTTTTCTTAGTCTTTTTCAGCTGGCCACCCGCAGCATTTCCACAATCAGCCTGCTTAGTTGTCACATCCTGAGTATATGACTTTGCTGGTTTTCAATATTTATGTTCTTTGATTGTTTGCATAGTAAGATACTTCACTGTGGGGAATTTGACTGAAAATTAAGCACCTTAAAGGCTTATGTGAGGATTGATTATATGTGGAATAAGGAAAAGTTCCTCAAATACTAAAGTAAAAATCAAGTTGGCAACAGGAAAGACAAAATTGCCTTTCATTTGGCTAACTTAGTATTTTGACTTTAAGTTCTGGTTTTTGTGTTTTCTTTGATGTTTCTGTTCCATCCATTTCCCTGTTTCTCACTAGAAAGTTTCTGATTTAATTTATTAAAGTCCTTTAATAATGTGCACAGGTATCTTTACAACCATATAGACTAGATTATATAAATTGCAGAGCAGAGATCTAGTTTTTAATGAGAATAATAATAAGAATAATAAAAAAAAAGCCGGGTTTGGGGTTATTTTTTTCCCCCCTAATTTCTGTTAAGGTAGCAGTGGTTGAGAAAATGTTTTAGATAGCAAAAGGAAGAATTGATTCATATCACAAAGAATTTATATTGAATTTATTAAACGTAAACCTTTACCTTAAACTTTAGATATCTTGAAAGACCCTGCTGTCGTGATCATTTGTAAAAAACCCCAAAAATTCTGAGTATGGATATTTGGGAAAATTTTAGTTTGGAATATTTTGTATGTGAGACTGCAATTATTTCATTAAAAGTTGATGTCTTATCTGTAAAAGTGACGGAGAGGAAACAATAATCCTGTCTCCCTTAAAAGTGAGAGTTTGTAAAAGCTCATCAGAAGTGCAGATTTGTCCATTAAAATTGTAGTATTCCACAGTTGGTACCCTGAAGAAAATAAAACATGAAAATCTGTCTTATTTCAGGATAGTACTTGCAATCATTGTGGTGTGTAGACTTCCCAGAATAGAGCAGTGCAACATAAATGCATGTTGACTCTAGGTTTTAAAATCTGTCACAAACCTGTATGTGTATATATGCGTACACATACATGACAGTAGTGAGAGGGGAACAAAGAATCTCCTTTTTTTAATAGGCAGGGGGAAAATAGAATCAACAGAGAATGCTGTATATTTCCCTTTAATAGATATTTTACTCCAAATACTTGTTACTGTGACCCTACCCCCCAAAAAATTGTCAACTGCAATTTTATTACTGAGAGTCATAGAATCATAGAACAGTCAGGGTTGGAAAGGACCGTAAGATCATCTAGTTCCAACCCCCTTGCCATGGACAGGGACACCTCCCACTAAACCATGCCACCTAAGCCTCTGTCCAGCCTGGCCTTGAACACCGCCAGCGATGGAGCATTCACAACTTCGCTGGGCAACCCATTCCAGTGCCTCACTTCCCTTACAGTAAAGAACTTCTTCCTCATATCCAATCTAAACTTCCCCTGTTTAAATTTTAACCGGTTACCCCTTGTCCTCTCACTACAGTCCCTAATGAAGTGTCGCTCCCCAGCATCCCTATAGGCCCCCTTCAGATATGACTTGCAAAAGCTGTTTTATTGTTAATCATATTGGAAAAGATAATTTGGCAAAACTGTTGGGACTTAGTTGGCCATGCTCATACATGAGCCAAAATAACTGAGAGGTTGTTTTCTCTCTTAGCTCTGGTATTAGTTCAGCTGTGTTGGTGATAGGATGGTGCTACTGTAACTTTAGTTTTTTAGTTGTCTCCCATATCTGTTTTATCACTCCTCATTTTGCTTTTAAAACAAGCTTGTTCTGTAGCCTCCCTGTGATCTATCTGGTTGATAATTTTTACCTGAAATGCAACTTTTAGATATTTCTCTGAGATTACTGCTTTATTTGTTTGGTCTTTTTTCCTTTTAGTGTATGTTTCTAAATTCCAGTAGCTGCCTGCTGTTGTGCACCCTTTCCTTTATGTGATAATCCATAATTGCTTCTGTATTAATTCCTAATGTACCTTTGTGGGAAGTAATTTTACACATTAGAAAGTTCAGCTTGATGTTTTGAAGCCTGCCTTTAGTTTTGTGTTCACAGTTGATGTTTTTTTCCCTCTAAGCTTCTTTGCCTGCGTATTGGTAATGATCTACATCTAGAATTAGTACTGCTAGTCTTGATTGTCAGTCTCTATTTTCTGTATATACCCTGGAGTGAATAGTTGTACCAAAGCTCACTCAAACAGTTTTTAAGTTTGAAGCAGTTATACAAGTCAGCTGAAAAAATTTAAAATTTCGAGTGTTAATGAAGCAATTTGAGATGCTTCAAAAACAAACCAACTGACAAACCAGTAGTCATGGCATTTGAATGCAGTAGAATGAGACCTTGCAAAAAGTCCACTCTGTCTTGAATTGTATTTTAACTACGTATGTGTTCAGTTTAACCTTTTGTCTTCCACAAAATTAACCAAAATTCTATTGTTTGGTATTTAGTACCCTAGCATTCAGAGGAATATATGTGTAAGCTGTATTTTTTCAATTTGTGCATTAATGTATGGTGTTCATTTGAGGTGTAGTCAGTTTTGAGTCCTGTGTGTCCATTTTCCTTTTGGTCCATCTTATATTTGATGAGGCTGAAGAGTTTCCCTGGTTTAGCTGTAGTCTCCCCTTTCAGGAAGAAAGGTGTTTGCCATTTCTTGGGAGCACATATTCTTGTAATCAGTTCATTTTTGAAGGTTACAAGATGGCTGTGGGTATTTGGTTAAAGGTCAACATTTGAGTGTTAGTTTAGATTGGGAATGTGTATTTGAACTGAATTTCTTTACTGTCTCTGCTCACTTTGTATTTATGCAATGTGCTGTTGTCCCTGAATATTCTTACCTAGGTTTGAGTGAAATAAAACAGATATGCTGCAACCACTTATGGGCATTCAGACACAGACAGGTAAGATCTAGTTTGGGGCAATTCCCCCAGAATATGTGTTATGTGGACTTCAGGTTCTCAGCATCATTTGAGTGCTTTATGAATCCACTTGTTCTGCAGACCTGGTATCTGCAAATGCAGGTGCCCCTGAAGTGAAGTTGCAACAAGTTGCCTAATCAAACCCTGCCTGTGAAAACACTGTAGCTTTTATATTCAGTAGACTACATATCATTGCATGTACAATTACTTCCTTAATGAGCTGTTGATTTCTCCCTGTATTAGGTGACTTTCACTCTTTGTTTAAATTTTCTTCCTATCTTGCTTTAAATTGCTTGCGCATCACATAAGTTGCTGAAATGTGCTAGTGAGGAGGTCTTTCTTAAAGCATGTGTTCTGTTCGACATATTCATGTGGCTTTAAAGATAGTTAAAAGATACACTAGTTATAGAATTGGCTGTCTGTGATTCGTTCCCGTCCAGTTTAAAACCTTAACACTCAGGTTTTATTTCTTACTTTTTTTCTCCCTTGAGCTATGGGGGATTGCATTTGGCATTTAGTCGCTGGATGTTAAAACCACTGGTGGTATATGTTGTTTTTCGAAGTAGCCATAAGATTCTCCTGTCCACTCCATCTACCTGATGGTTATGTTATTTGAAGAAGCATGGGGGAAGAAAGGCATAGTGCTAGATCTAAAGTTTTTACTAGGGTTGCTGTTAACGACAAATGAGTTTGTTTCTGTCTTCTTCCCACCCAAAAGGAGCTGGCTTTTGTTTGAAATGCAGTGGGAAAAGAATAGTTTGTTAAAATTAAATAGTGTGTTAGTGGGTTTTTCCCTCCTTTTCTGGCTCTTAAGAGAGTGTGTTGATCATTAATAATGTGTCTGTGTGTTAGCTTTAAATTGCCCAGGTTAGGTGCATATTGTCAGAATTAAAAGGAATGAGTGAGATGAGTTAGTGTTACTCCTTTCTGGAAAGGGAGGGCAGCAAAGCAAATTCAACACCTTTGCTCCTCTTAACAAGCAATAGAAAATTTTCCTGGTTTAGCTATATGGAATTTGCTTTGGGAAAACTCTTCAGAAACCCTTCTTTGGGTCTGCTACAAGCAGACATGTGGTATACCAGGGGAACAGTTCTGATCTGAAAAATCTTTAACAAGAATGCGCGTGGTTGGTTTTAAGTAATTCTTTTAAAGACTCAAAATTGCATTTTAGAAATTAACTGTCTTATTCTTAATGTAGTTAAAAAGTTTCAAGTGAGCAGTCTCTACAGAGTACTCGGGAAGCCTGGTAGAGCAGTGCCAACATGGAGAAAGTTTCTTGGGTGAGGGCCAACTTAACAAATGCGAGCAGGCAAGCTTTGTGCTCAGACTTGTGTTTCAGCTTCTGCTGATGGATTTAATGTTCTTAGTGCTCAGGCACTGTGGCATATGTTGCAGGAAAAATACTACAGTGCAGTGTGTTCAGTTTCATTTGCTGCTGTGTTTGATCTTGGAGGGTTAAGGGGAGGGGAAAGAATCAACTACCCAGGATGCTCTGGAGGAGTAAATGAATTTTATTGTCGTCAGAACTACGTTGCCATATGAGTTCTGAAAAGCATTTGGCTCCTGAGGATAACTGCTCTAAAAATAGATTTGGAGGAGAGGTTTCTCTTGGGTCCAGTTTCAGGTTCCCGCTGAGCTGGCTTTAGGAAACTTCGTTTGCTCCTGTTGCAAGACTAGTGAGGATAAATTGTTTCTTATTCTGCCTTCAGCATTAATTTTTGGAGATATCGACACACTTGCTCTGTCTGTGGAAATCAAGAGCTGTTGTTATGGCTGACGACACAGGTATAATCCTAGTCTTTTTGTGAACAAATGGAAAATGTGTAGTTGCAAATACTGGCTATGTCTGATTTTATAATCAGCAAAATAATAAGCTTACTGTGGTATGTTTTGTGCTCTGTTTACTGTTTTAGTAGGCTGCCTCTGTTCTTTAATTAAATGTTCTCTGGAGTAGTGGAATTTAATTAGTTTACGGCAGGCAGTTAATAGTAATTTTAGTTTTAGCTTGAGCAGGGTACATGTTAACATAAGAGATGTTTTGTTGTCAGATACCTGACTTTCAAGTTATTTTGGGAGTATGTGAAAATAATAGGTATCCTTTTAATGTAAGGTAAAGTAAAAGAAATTAATTTCATGCATTTTTGTCTAGATGTGACTCTTAATACAGTGTAGGTGGGTTATAGGACTTTTAGAGATTTGCCTTTGAGACACGGAGTGCACTTTAAGACTTCTGATGCCTGCAGAAAGACATCTGGTGGTGTAAGCACAGGCTTACCAGATATGGCCGGTGACCTACTTCTGACATGGCTGGCAGCATGTGTAGGGAAAGGGCTTGAATTGGGAATTAACTGTCTGAAATGAGTGCTGAGCTAGCTTCAGTCCTTGTTTTGCTCTAACCCTGTGTGTAGGGTTATTTATCCAGACAATGGGTAAATGTTATGTTACATTATTACCATTTATGTTAAAGCATTGCCTGATCAAGCTGCCATGGTTGAATTCTTAGGAGAAGTTTTCAAGAGTTTTGAAAAGAATGTTCCTATAAGATAGGAAGCCCCAGCATAAAAATGTATCTTTGTGACTATTATAAATGATATCTTTATAGCAGGATCTGTTTCTGAGGGGTTTACATGAACTGTCTTGTAGACTGGAAAAAATATGAAAACCAATACTTGATTACTGAAGTTGTATCTTCCTTCATTTTCCTGTTCTTTTCCTCCTATAAATAAAGCCCCTTTCTTAGAGGCAACTAGCAGTAAACTGTAGAAAACAGTAAGGTAAATGAGTAAGTGGAACAAAACAAGATTCTGTTTTCTGTTTGCTTTTTCTAATGCCTAGTGTGCATAGGACAAAGTTGTAACCTGGAACAATGTAAAATGTTTTCAGCCTTAAAGTTTGATTTTAAATACACACAAAGCTTCCATTGACTGCATTGGAACACGAGAGTAGCAAAGTTCTGCTGTTACAAAGTATAATTGTTTATTTCTGAATATTAACATTTCCAGCTCTAGAGTTTTCATATACAGTTGATCCTATTTCTGAGTGTACTGGCACATGCTGCTTCACTTTACCTCTATTTTCAGGCTATCTCTACATCTTTCTAAGAGAGATGTTATGATGGATTATGTGCGTGAGCCCTGCACGCATGTAGTTAGGATACTGTGCAATAGCAAGTGTTACATGCTTGATGTGAGGCTAAGTTGTCTTGCTTTCTCTCTGAATATTCTCGGACAGCCTATACCAAGGCAATTTTGTGTTTAATATAGAGAGGAAACTAAATAGCTGGTATTTGATCTTTGTACAAAGTACTCATTGAAATAATTTTATTTATTTATTCTTTTTATAAAATGCTGAGCTGAATAAGAGCTGATGTGAGTCATTTTATTGGTCTGAACTCTCTATGTAGTGCAGTGAATGCAATGAAAGGTTAATTTATTACAGCTGTGAAACTGATGGCAAGCAGGGTCTGAAAGTACTTGCGGTAATATCTATTACAGAAATAAGTAAATCGGTCACCAGTGTCTCATTACTCATCTTTCAGAGCAATGTTAATATTTCAGAGCATTTTTCATCTTTGTCTAAGATCAGTGTTGATAAAGGCATAGAATCATAGAATAGTTATGGTTGGAAAGGACCGTAAGATCATTAGTTCCAGCCCCCCTGCCATGGGCAAGGACACCTCCCACTAAACCATGCCACCCAAGGCTCTGTCCAGCCTGGCCTTGAACACCACCAGCACTAGGATCTGGAGGCAGAAGAGCAGACCTTGAGCTTTGCAGAAAGCCACAGGCATTTTTTTGGATGCATGCTTATTTGCTACATATATCCCTCTTTCCGGTAAATGATCTTAAAGGAATGGATCAAGCAGTTTATTTTCTACCCATATGCTAGGTTGAGGTCTTTCCCAGCGGTTTGTTTGTAACTACCGTGTTTTTTATACACATTTGCTTTTCATATGTGCAGTCATAAATTAAGCTGTGATTTACAGGAAGTCTCTGTGTCATCCTTTTACTTGTATGTTTCCATCGGACTGGGAGTCTAAAGGCATGTAGTGACTCTCTTGATTTTTGCAGCTTGATTTTTGCAGCAGGGGAGTTGTTTTTAGCTGGGACAGTATCTGAGCATGGAGTCTTACCCTTAACATTGTTTAGATTTTAGAGCCGCCTTAGTCTATTTGAATTTTCATGTTGTTTCTGTGAGCTAATTCAACTAGCTTCGGAAGAAAAGCTGTTCTTCCAAACTGTTTCTGCCAGTCATATTGCCCTCTGGTGGCAGTTTGAGAACTGTTGGCGTAAATGTAAAGCATCTCCAAAATGTTAAGCTCTATATAAATATATACTAAAGGGGAGCAAGGGGGGATTTTCAACTAAGTTGTTAAGACAAACTGCATCTGGTGTTTTGGTGTTCAGTTGATTATAGGGCTTTTGCTTAGACAAACATCAAGCTTTCTACTGTAATTCAGAGTGATGTGAAAAACAAGCAGTTAGCAAGGTTTAAAAACAAACAACATAAAAATGTTACTCAAATGTTGTGTTTTGTGTAGTCATAAGAAACAATATTTGTAATTTTATCATAAATCATAATTTTCTAACTTGTACAAATCCATCTTTCCTATTTGTTTGCCTTATTTTTACAGAGACAAAACATGGAGGAGGTAAAAATGGGAAGAAAGAAGGCCTCTCTGGAAGCTCATTTTTCACCTGGTTTATGGTAATTGCTTTGCTGGGAGTTTGGACATCAGTAGCAGTTGTCTGGTTTGAACTTGTAGATTATGAAGAAGTTCTAGGTAAGAATTTTAAATATTAAGATGCTTCTAATATGATTATGATATGCATTAACTGGAGGCCATTTTAAATAGCTGATTTGACTACTGGGGTGTTTGCAGATGACCTACATGATAAAAATAGGCAATGTAGTTCAAAAAATGTATTTTAATGCTGAACTCTATTATGATGTTAAAATGGGATTCTCAGAAGACTGAAAAAGGTTATTAACATACTGCATTTATTAAAGAATTGAAGAAGCTTCTGAGGATAGATTTGGATCTCTTCATAACATCTGTAAAGCAGTTCATTTGAAAGGCAAGTGTTGCCAGTTCTCTGATGGATTGTGTTGCCTATAATGTCAGGAAAACTGATCAGTCATCCTCCCATAAGTGACTTGCTCAATGACCTCAGTTTTAAGCTTATAAACATGATTATTGTATCTTAATATGTCAGTGTTAAAATAGTATTGCTAATATAATATCTGAGGGTGAAAATTAGTATCTTAAATTTCAGGATCTGTGTCCATAGGTAAAGCTATTGACCGTGGTGTTGTAGGACTCAACATGCGCTTTTGCAACTGCAGGTTTTACAAGCTTTACAAATATGTTGGTACATGCTTCTTTTGATCTGGACTGATTTTAAGAGAAGCTTCTGGTTTGGAACTTAATTGGGTCTAGTAATGCAATTAATGGTTTCTGTATTTTTACCATGCATGCAGCCAAAGCAAAGGATTTCCGTTATAACTTGTCAGAGGTCCTACAAGGTAGGATATTGGAGAAATAAGCTTGTTTTGCAGTCTCTTGGCTAAAAAAGTTG
Organism: Bolborhynchus lineola; assembly: GCA_025448015.1. NCBI lineage: Eukaryota > Metazoa > Chordata > Aves > Psittaciformes > Psittacidae > Bolborhynchus > Bolborhynchus lineola. The sequence goes on from JAOEHX010008525.1 coordinate 44,071, forward strand.
CTTTTTTATGTTTCTAGTTTTTAAGAGCCTTAATATTCTGCATTGACACGAAACTCAGTCATTTCTCATCTGTCTCATTCTTCATGATTTTGAAGATGATACAATTCTTATTTCTAGAGGATTACATTTTTTCCACCCTTCTGCTATGTTTTACCATAAGCTGATAAAGATGCTTTCTAATTGATTGCTTCCGTACAATAGTGATGACCTTATTTTTGTCCATTCTAGACCCAAGTCTGAACTTTTCTTCCACAAAACTGTTTTATACTTTTCCAAGTACCCTATTAAGAACTGTATTTATTTTAATCGTAATTAAGTTCTGCCTCCATTTTGAGAATGTTAAGTGTTAATAATATACTGCAAACTGTAAGGACTTAGAAGTTTTTTGCAAAGAGTGCAGAGTTTCAGTCCTATTAAAAGTTATGTCTGAGGTTTGTCAGAACTAATTAGAACGCTCACTACTCACATGATGATCCCAGGACACTTCTAATCCTGGATACCACTATTCTATGCTAAAAATTCTTTTTGGATAAAAACTGGGTTCTCTTATGTATGCTTAGGGCTGGTAGAGCTGCAGTTTAAGAAAAAAGAAAAGTGAGAAATCTGATGTATTAGATGCCTATTAAGAGGATTGGCAACTTTTTTTGTTCGCAGTAGACACCATACAGTTGTTGATTAAATATTACAAATGGTTTTTTTTTTTTTGTCCAGGAAGTACATCGCTTACATAATTTTTCATGCCAAGTTAATAGAAGGTCTCTGTTTTTTTCCTCCCAAGAATTTAGAAAGGCAGGAAACCAATCTGAAAACAAATGGTGATTATTTGATGAATTCTTGTTATTTCTTTCCGTCAAACATGTTGAAAGTTCCTTGTGAAATGAGGTTTTATTCTGAGCACAGTGTGTTCAAATAAAGTGCAACATTTGATTTTGGATTTATTTTAAACCTGTGAGTACCAAAATAATGTATTGAAAAAAGACTAAATTGTGTGCAGTCTAAAGTCTAGAAATTGCAGAAAGGAACTTCAAGTATTTGTAAAATTTGTCAGGAAATTTAAAATGTAGGTAAGAAGAGTATGGCTAAATAATTTTTAAAATATACGGCAACAACCTAGCATCAGCAGTCAACTGTTGCACATTGAAAACGCTGTTCTGGGAACAAATTGCTGAATCCCAAATCCTCTCTTTGCATTTCTAGGCAAGCTTGGGATATATGATGCTGATGGAGATGGAGATTTTGATGTTGAAGATGCTAAATTATTGCTAGGCAAGTACAAACACGGGTGGAAAAATATACAACTGTCATTTATGTTTGGTTTTTGTTTAATGTCAAAACTATTTCTGAATTTTTTTTCCCAATTAGAGAACTTAAAATGATCTAATTGTGGTTGGGGTTTTTCTTAATGCAAGTTGTGAGATTGTGTGAGCAACTTGTAGCAAGTTGTGTTCTTTTTATACTAACATAGCAATGTAAATGGGAAGCATTTAATTAAAGGATGATTTTGATGCTGCTGTATCAGCTGTTGAAAGATGTTTGTGGTTATTAATAATTTGTTAATAATAAGAGCTTAAGATGTTTCAAGAGTTAAAACGTTGTAGTAGCATGTTAAGCCAGATTAATTTTAAAGTTACTTCCAACAGGCCTTTGTACTTCTTCGATGACTGTTTAGCATATTTTGTACAGTCTTTCCTCTATTCTTAGTTCTCCACAAGTCTGTTCATTTTCTTTGCCTTTCAGAAATCCTACATGACATAGATTTATCTTTTTTGATGCTGAAACGCTGGGTTTAGGTTTCTGTTCCTTGTAGTGTGGGAGAATGCCTCTCTGTTCACTATGTGTCTTCTGAGAGAAATTTCAGTCATCAGGCATGCTTCGTGATACTGCCCTTCTACCTACATCTTCTAGCAGTTAAAGCACTACCATCTTCAGTCTCGCAGTCAAGCGTTGGATAGATACTTCTTGCATACATGATGCTAGAAATTTTACTTTGATTTGTTCAAGTGAGCATGCAAGCCTAACAAGTTAAATAAATGAACAAAACAACAAAAATCCTCAGCATAGTAAATAGAAGCTTGAGCCGAGGGCTAAGTTGAATGTCTCAAACAAGTCAAGACTGTCAGTTACATTAAGATGTTATGGCTTGCTATTTGAAACTTGTATTACATTAAAAAGAAAGTTTATAGTCTGTTTATTTTTCTCCACTTAGCTTGCAGAAATAAGCAACTCTTTTTTGGGAGGCTTGTTTGTTTAATTTCTTCATGGTTTAAAGAAAACTCATGCAATCAAAATTACTAAACCACTTTGCGGTGATGTGAATGCAAGAGTCACTCCAAAGAATCTCCAGTGTCTACTCCGGAATATATAGTGTTTTTTATATATATATGTAGTTTTTCATATATATGAAGTGTTATAACTAATTATAAAATTAGTTAGAATCCTAGTTTTTCTTTGTCTGCTATGTAGTGTATAGAAAGCAGATATCAATTTCTTGCGTGTCATATTAGTTGGAGTCAGATTGCCAAGGTGGTGGTTAGAAATATGCTGCAGCTTTGTGACATCTCTGTCACTTGATACAGCTGGGAATTCTGCCAGTATGTGACAGTGTTTCTATTACAAGCTTGTCTTATCACGCATTTAAACCTTGTACTTCAAATGTGACATTAAAAGGTCACAGATCAAAAGTTATCTCTTTTAATTTTTGAATACTTGCTTAGATCACAATTTTATTTCATAATATTTGGTGCAGTACAAAGGAAATGGTGATTTTTTAGAAGCTTCACAACATTGGTTACAATTGAGTATAAAAATATTTTTTCTAATAACTAGTGTATATTATGAAGTTTCTGGAAAAGTATTTTTGCTTGTTTGTATTTAGCTTTTAGCATGAGCTAAAAATGAACACCACTATGTGGACTAAAATTAATTTATTGGTGCAGAAACTGGAAGATTAGATTCCCTCTTGAGAAATTTGTCTTGCAAAATTAAGGCTTTGTGGAAAGAAAGCCATATAGTAGGCCTATATTCAATAGCACTAGGGTATCATTGAAGGCATAATTCCTTTTGTATTTTATTTTTGAGGATTTTTGTTAGTATATATGCTGTGTGTGAAGACTTGCTACTTTCTGGGGTATTTCTCTGGGTCAGACAATGATAACAGCAAGTGGTTTCTTTGCTAATTTAATATTGTCTTGAAAAAGAGATGCCACTGTTAGCTGTTTAATGCTAGAAAGTCATATGCTTTTTTCTTCTCTGCTCTTTAGCTATTAGTAAACTACTGTGTATTGAGATTGTGGCATGTACAATACTTCAATGTTGTCCCCTTCCGTAATATTTAGGTTTTGCTACAAATTTCATGATTTAATTTACATATTGATGATAAATATATTTTTAAGTCAGTTTAATTTTGGAAAATGCTGAAGTTTATTTTATATTTCAAAAATGGTTTAGCAGCCAATAACTTAATATTTTTTTTTTACTTGGACACACCTAAATAGAAGGATTACAATTTATTGTTTATTTCTTTTATGTATATCGTATGATAGGGTCTGTTCTTTTTTAATTTCTTGAGCTCAAAGGAGGTTTGATGGTTAAGTTCTCTAGAGGTATTTGTATAATTCTAAAAATGGTGTGCAGGAAATGGGTTTCTTCCCTGCTCCCCCACCCTCAAGAGAGAGAGGACAAAACCCCACCTAAAACCTGGCCAGCTACTCAACCCCAGCTATATTTGTTGGTTAATTTTATATCCATTTATATAAAAATTATCCAGGGTGGAAATGCAAACTTGTTGAAGCTAGCCTGCAGTTGTCTTAGAGATTCTTTTCCAGAGGTATTTGTGAGGTCTGTTTACTGAATTACATTTGGTAATGGGAAGAGAAGCTTCTTAATCTACTCCTTCGAAGGTTCCTGTTATTGATAACAGTGTTCCCACTTTTTGTCCTCTTCACTGTAATTGTTCTTTAAGGGAACTTGCTATTCTTTTTGGGGGGAGTGTTACATCTCTCTCCTTCCTTTGCTCAGTACAGAGAAAAAGTGGCTATAGTAGTAATCCCCAAAAAATCATGTATAGAGACTACCATTGTCTGTTGTAATAGAATCTTTGAGCCGAGCCTGTTTTTTATATTTTGGACTTATTTTAACAAGCATTAATATCCTGAGAAAGTCTACTTAAATGCTTGCAGTAGTTAGTATAACTGTGGAACTGCAGCTACAGAAAGTCGTCAAAGTATTGTTCTTGTGTATTCAGAGTGATTTGGTTAAGTGAAAAATGTGGGATAAAACCTGCTGAAAAAGCCTGGTATATTAGGAAACCAAGGGGAGCGGACAGTAGAATTCCAACGTTTGTAAACCATTTTTTTTCCCTGATTCACCTATGGCAGAAAAACATGTTTTCAAACAGTTGTACTAGGATTGCACATTCAGAAAATCTGTGCCGAGATAATAGGAGTTCTGAAAAACACTTTCGTATGGCTCAGCTGTTTAGGAGACGTTCTGTTTTTCTCATGTTCTTCTGTAGCACCTTCAAATATTAAGGCATGTATATGCTCACTCTCATAAAAGAGATGCTCCAGGAGAGGAAAGGTTTTGACTTGTTAAATGAATGTAGGCAAGCCCTATCCCACATTGATTGTGGCAACGCTGTGAATAGATAAGGATTTTGACTCCCTTGATCACTCTTGGGTTTACATGGTAATGTTTAGACTTCTCTTGAAATAAAGTGGTTACTTCCTCTGAGTCACTGATTTAGCGTGGTATTCATTGGGCAGTTCCATTTTTATCACCATTTTTAGGCACTTCTTACCATGCTTATTTGTGCTTATCAGTACCTAAGTTTTACATAGCAAAGCAGTTCTTCTTGGTCATAGGAATGACTGAATAGGAAAAGCAGTTAGACTATTAGTTTTGGGTTTTTTTTATTGTAAGTCTCTCTAAGAAAGAAAAAAAGTTAAGTCTGTGAAATAATGTGTTACTTTCAGTAAGTCAAGCTGAAGTGCCTTGTGTTCTTAACCCTTAGATTCAAAGCCATTAATACAATCTTTGGTAGTTTTTGTAAAGAATTTGAAAGAAAAGATTTGGGGGGCAGTTGTTTGGTGGGGTATTTTCTATGGTAAAGACTGTAAGACACATTCTTCCAGTTTCTGTCTTTCCCTTTGGTTACCTAATCTTTTCAAAGAAAATATGCTGATGTACTCCATATTACATTTTACAAAAGTAGTTGCCCAAGGGTCTTATTCTTGATTTAGTGAAAGGACATCTGTACAGTTCTTCACAGTGCTTACAGAAATACTATCTGAAGTCTGGCGTCTTTTTTTTTTTGAGTGGCATTTTGTTTATTGATTTATTTATAATGCTAGTTTTCAGCAGAATAAAATGATAAAAATACTTATAATTCTGTTTATAACTTCATTTCTTTTTGTTATTTTTAGATTAAGGTTTCAATTCTTAAATTGAAGTTTCATTCTTCAGTAAACATACTTACTTTATTTTACATCTTTGCATCACACTTGAGCCAAATTTCAGAAACAAGTTAGGATGATGGCTGTCTACTATGCATAAAGTTAAGTCTAAAAATTTAATTTTTATAGAGCTAAGCCATGGAAGAAGTTGGAGAGGGATATTTGTAATACCTTGATTGCCTCCTGGATTCAATCTCTCATTTTTAAAACTTTGAGCTATCCCGTGAAAAAAATTAAAGAGAATGGCTGGTCACTCAAGTAGAGGTTCTGGACATCCAGGTACAAGGATGTGGAACATCATGGGCTTGAAAGTTTCCTCAGAATTATCATTGATACTTTCACTATGTGCTGTAAGAAAAATGTGTTGAAATGTGCTAAATGTCTCTGCCATGAACTCCTCTATCTTGAATGTTTCATTAACCTACACCTGATACTGCTTTGCAGTCTGCATGTGCAGCGTTTTTACTTAATCTGATGTCTCAACAATTTGCTTTCACCCTTAGCCCACTGTTCTGCTTCTCCTTCCAACACAAACCAAGGTTTGTTCTGGTTAGAAGTAAGGGAAGCTCCTGCCTCTTCTGCTTTGATGTTTGTCATTACTTGGTCATTCTGTTGTGCTTCACTCAGAATGGAAATGTTGAAATATTATTTAGTACTGACTATAAACCAGTGGATTTCAATTAAGAAACAACAACAAAAGCCCCCAGACAAAAAACACCAGACAGGAAAAAATGCATTAATTATGGCTTATTGGTATCTTACAAAAACGCCGGTTAGATCAGTAAATTTCATAGTCCAGGATACCAACTGCCGGTATCGGAGAGTTTAGAAGTGACAAACTCTTTCTTTGCTGCTCTGACAGTCTCTACTTCATCTGGTTTTAGCTTGCTTTAGATCTTCTGTGTAACAGTACATACGTACTTCATATTGGCTACATACTCATTTTTATCTAGTGTTCTGCATGTCCTCAGGTTTGGAAGTAATTCCTGAGGAGCAAGTATATCATGTAGAATATATATCATAGAAAAAAAAAAATTGAGAAGCATCTTAAAATAGCCCAAACAAGCAAACAAACTGCGGAACACCACCCCCCAGCAATTAGAGTCCACACTTCTAATAGAAATCAAAATTCTGCATGGTGGAATAACATGTCTTTAATGGTATGTCTGTGACAAGATTTTTAAATACTGTTTGCTTTTGGATGTTATTTTCAGCTATCAGTTGCAAGCTCTCAAATTTGAACATGATGGGTTTAAAAAGAAAAGGGCAAATTGGGTGATTTTAAGTAGCATGAGGGTAAATGTTAAAGAACTGCCTGCATTAAGGTAAATGCCATGGCACGAAAACTGAATATAAATGGGTTTGGTTTTAGGACTAGGAACAAAGGGAAGTAAAGCTGCTGCATTTGTTAAAGATTTTGGCATAATATTGTGCATGTTTATTGTCCAAATTCCAGTTTGTGCTTTGAGAGATTCAGCTTCCTTAACATCCTTCTATTTGCTGATTAGCATTCCTGTAAAGACTGCTGTCTGTGACATGAGATGTCTTTCACAGATCCTCCTTTTACAGTTTCCTCTTTCCACCTAACTGCTGTTCTTTTTTTTTTTTTTCCTTCCTTCCCTCTTTCTCTCTCTCTTTCCTCTGTTCTTGTGTAGGCCTGACCAAAGATGGCAGTAATGAAAATATTGATTCCCTTGAGGAAGTCCTTAATATTTTAGCAGAGGAAAGCTCTGATTGGTTTTATGGCTTTCTCTCATTTCTCTATGATGTATTGACTCCTTTTGAAATACTAGAAGAAGAAGAGAGCGAAGCTGCAGATGATATTGATGGTACGTCACAGAATGAAGGGGTTCAGGGAAAAAAGACTTGTGTTATTTTGGATTTGCAGAATCAGTGACTGAGAGACTAATTTGATTGGCTTTGAAAAATGTCCATGAAATCATCAGTCTTAATGTAACAAGAATTCATGGCATTGAGGGGCAACTCCCAGCTGGATGCTATAAAGGTTGAACTTGAAGTAAGCTACACAATGTAGTTTTACTAGTTGAAAGCTTTCAGTTACCTTTCCATTTTTGTGACAGGATTACATACTACACAGTTGTGTAAATATGTAGATTAAAACATGTATCTGTGGTTGTGTAGTTGGTTTCTGTATGTGCTTCAATTTGTGCATTTTGTGCACAAAGCTTACAAAGCTGAGTGTAATAACCTCTATTAACGCTGTAACATTTGTCTTTCTAGCTAACGTTAACTGAAGCGTTTTGTAACAGCTTTAACTGTAAAATATTCTAGCATGACCGCATTATGTAAATACATATTTATATGTTAATCCTTACTATAGACATGACAATGATAATTCTCTTGTGAAATATGATTTTAATAAATAACTTATTTTGTGATTCACTGATTTCTCAGATAGATTCTTTTTACTTGTTCAAATAAAAGCACTCCATTTAAAAGTGCTTGAAAATTTTAGAGAAACATTTATTCCAAAGTTGGCTGTTATATGCTGTATTCAGAAGATATGATGTTATCATATGGTTTGTTCCCACTGATTTGACTATTTTCAAACTAAGTTTTCAGTCATTTCTTCAATATAACAAATGCATCAGAAGAGCTGTTCTAAATTCGAGGGTTTTTTAAAGTGGGCCTTTTATGGAAGTGGGAGGCTGTGATTGTGTGTTTCTCATGTAATACTGAATCTATTAAAGACAAATTGGAAATACGGTTGTCTTCTATTCCTTGCTAAATTCGAGAGCTTAATACAGTTTTGAAAATTTTAAGCCTCTTCCTGTGAAACTGTTTTATGATAGTTGTTCCAAAAATGTTTTCAGTGTATGTGAATTCTGTCTATCATAAAGTTACTGGTCTAGAAAGGGGAGTTTATAATTGTGTTTTGCAGTTTGTATCTGATACTAAAAGCTGAAAACAGGCTGTCACTTTAATAAATGAATACTGTACTCAATCAGATCATTATTAGAATTATTGTTTATTGTGATGCCTGCTATGCTTAAGATCATATCAGTTTCCCATATAAAGTTTATACTCAAGTTTTAAAACTGGTGGATGCAGGCTGAAATTTTAATATTTTTAAATTAATTTTCAATTGCTCTGGCATAGCAATATAACATGCATGATTAAAGAAAGGAAAAAAGCCTTCCAGTAAGCCATTCAACTCAGGGTTTTACGTAGTCTTTTAAAAGTAGTAAAAAAAGAAGTATTAATATTAAGCAAGTGAAATGCTTTAATTAAAAAAACCCAACAACATTGTGACTTGTTAATACTGTTGCTTGAGATTTATGAATGGAATAGAGCCATAAGAGCATTAGTCACATTTTCTTCCCAAATATATTAGGATTTGGATATAAGAAAGTGCCATACAAATTTAATGTTTTTTAGGATGATATATATGAAGCATAAAGCAAAGTGGGGGGGAGCCCTGTACGTTACGAAAATAAGTGGTAGTAGATCTATGGAATATTAGTGATAAGTTTCTTAGCAAGTGGAAGAAGCTTGTGATGTATCATCTGACACATAGGAAATAAGTGAGCGTGATTTGTTTGGTTTCTCTTTTAATTTTAGAAGCGGATTTGAATTAGAAGTAAGAGTTTCATCACCACTGTGGGTTAATAACAGTATGAATTAGAAATACTGTCATCAAATGTGGAATTCTTTTGTAGATGCTTCAGTAACTGAGCTAGATATCCTAAAAGAGGAGTAAAACGTCTACTATGAGGATTCTGTGTCGTGAAGTTTATACCAAATAGTTAAAATATACATTGATAATCTGGTGAAGTTTCAAGTGAAATAAACATATTGCAGCTTTCAAGTAGTTGAAGCAGGCACTGAAATTGGGAATGGCTGTCTCAGCAAACCGTAAATAAATTTAACTTCAGCTGGGGAGATAAAATGCAGACCAGGAAAGTTCTACTTTGATATCATGTAAGTTCCTTGTTTGTATTAAGTGAGTGGAAATCCACAATTATAATGGTAATAAAGAATTTGTAGGAGTAAAAGGGGTGGGAGAGCTGGAAATGGATGGACATAGGATGCACCTAGGGGAAATATAACTTCATAGAGTGTTTAGTTTCTGGATTGTAGGTGTTTGGTTTTTGGTTCTGTTTTTTTTTCCTGAAGTATTCATTCTTGCCTTGTGTTGCTCCTGTTGAGTTGACATTAAACCCTCACCAGTGGTTTTGACAGAGCAAAACTGTCAAAGCTCTTAAAATTTAGGATAAAGTATTTGATTTTAATGTATTGGATTAATTGTTGCGACTGAAAGCAGGAAGACTTGGCTAGTTAAGGGTAATGATAAGATTTAAATAAGTCTTTGGTTTATAATAGCATGGCAGAGGGTTTTGTGGTTTTGTTGGGTTGTTTTTTGGGTTGTTTTTTTTGAAGCAATTTAACAGCAAAAAGGTTAAGCTGAGTATGACCTGCGCATAAAGAAGGAAAACTGAACTGTATTTCAACTCTTGCTTTGAAGTCCATACAAAGTGTCTGAAATCAATTGAGGAATTTGAAACCTAATTTTTTAGTTTGGCTTGTGGTGGCTATCAGTTATATAAAACACAGTATCTTAATGCTTTAAAAGAGGTCCAGGAAACTTCTGATGTGGTTTTAAACTGTGGTTAGAAAGCTGTAGCAGCTTTGCTTTCTGATATCATTTTAGAATAATCATTTTTAGAGGCAAAGCTGCTGCTTTCTACCTGCAGGTTTTTGGTTTGAGAATTTAAAATAGGAGCAAATTAGTAGCAAACAGTGTTTTTAATGAAGAAAATACATTGTTTAAATCACAGGAACTTGCTAGATGTTGTAGCCAGCTAAGAATGAGAATTTAGTGATTTTATGTAAATTGGACATGGAGCTTTCGTTAGCTACCTTCGTGTTCCTTACAGGTTATTTATGTTAAATTTTACAGCCCTCCAGAAGTAAACGTCATCTAAAGTGGTAGTCTTCCAGTTTGGTCAGCATTTTTAGAAATAAGTGGGATGTTCTGCTTTCTCATTTTCTCATGTTGGTAAATGTTTGATATTTTAACTGTCAGTCTTCGGCAGAAGTTTACGATCTTTAATCAAAATACTGCATTAACCTTTGTAGCTCTGCCTTGCTTTGTTGTGGTACCAATGTAAAGAAATTGTAGGGGAAAAAAACCTTAATACCCTTATATCTGAAATAGTTGAGAATTTATGGAACATTTGAACCCCAGACTTCTGTGGCCACCTTCAATATGTGAAAATAAGGCAGTGTTTTATGGGGGAGCAGGGAGGAATCACAATGCTCATAATTTGCAGAATTAACTTAGAATTGAAGAAAATAAACTCATTATTGTTTGCATATCTGTTGAAATCCTTACTGCAACAACTTTTTGCCAGTACTTCCCCCCTACCCCACACGCATAATGAGCTTCTTTGAGAATGTTCAACATTTTGTTCCTGACATTTATTTCAAGGTCAGTCAGTGAATAAGGCTTGCCACCTGTAGGTTTCGGTTTATGGTAATTTGCATTATTAGTTAGTCTCAATTGACTGGCCTTAGAAGAAATTGAATTTTTATTACAGTTATTCATGCAGGTTACAGTTAGATGAGGGGGGTAGAAGAAGAATGCATTGAAGCATTTAGGCTTTTCATTTCATGGTCAGATGGAGTGGGGGAACCACCTATGCTGTAAAAATTATTTGATTGGTATTTGAGAGCTGGAGAAAGCTGCTGTGTGCAGTGTAGTAATTTGGGATAGTTTTCCTATTCACTTGCCATCATTTAAACAGCTATCATCATGCCCGTGGCAGGGGCGTTGGAACTAGATGATCCTAAGGTCCTTTCCAACCCTGCTATTCTGTGATTATATGATGGCACAACAGCATGAAATACACTAAATACTCCCTTTCTGGTCGTGACAGATTTCTTAAGATGAGGCTAATAAAGTCAAGGTGTGCCTATTGGTTTCTTGTATGTTCTCCTACAAAATGCAACATACGTATTTGTTATTTCAAAAAAGAAAATGCTTTCTACCCTATGTCTTCAATTCAAGTTTATCTTCTAAAATTATGCAATTACAAATAAGCAAGAGATATTAAAGCAACTTACTGAGAAAGTATTGAGAGTAACTTTATTATCTTTAATGCTCATGTGGATTAAAAAAAAAAAAGCCACATTGCATTTGCCCTTGCATTCGGGACAGTTACAGTCTTTGGTATGCCTACAGGTGATGTGTTAAGTTTAAGGTAAGTGCATGCTAGCTTTCTCGGTAAGATTCTTTGTTTAGTGGAAGACCTTGTATATCCAGTGTAGCATATTGTAAATGCAGAATAATAGTAATATTTATATGCAGGTGCATATGCAAACAATCATAGCTTTTTCTGACTTGCACTTCTGGAGAAAGAAAACAGGAGAGAAAAAAGGTTAGTAATGATTTTGGCTTTCAGATTTGTATTTCCATGTTTAGTTGTGCAGTTTTAACATCTTTTGCTAATTTTCTGTATGATGACAGAAGTTTTTGGTGGGATTGAGTGATTTAAAGCAGGAGTCTGAAAACAAACCCTATTTTTTTAAAGCATGACACTTTGTTTCGAAGGCTTCACACAAATCTCAGAAGGGTAGTAAGTTCTGCCGGTCAGCTTCATAGTGCTAACTTTGACCGTTTGCTTTCTTTGGTAAATGGGAAGTAGCCTCTTTCACATGTAAGTGGGTAAGACACAATAATTAGCTTGTGTTTGTTGCATGATGCTGTAGGTTAAGAGGATTTATGCTGGGAGATGATATTGTGAAGTTGATTTATGGGATTTTTATTTTACTTGTCAAAACCTCTTGTATAGTAAGGCTATCAAAGTTGTCAGTGTTACTAAATGAATAATAAGAAATTTATATATGCAAGAAGAAATATCAGGTTTCTTAATACATTGTTAAATATGCTAATGTTATTGATTGACATCTATGAAACTGCTCAAAAAGACTTGAATGCTTTGTATTAGCTTTTGTTTTTGTTTTGCAGTGCTTTTATATTTCCAAATAAAAATAGTATTCATGTTTTTCTCTTGATGCTGAAATTCTAAAGCTGTACTCTCACTTGGGGGTTCTTTTTGTGGAGGTTGTCCTTGAATATTTTTGTGAGGTAAAAATAGAGGAAATTACTAGATTTTGTTGCAGAGTTAGAACGCTTTGTAATGTTCTAAGTTTCAAAGACTGAGTTAAGAAATTATGTACCATTAAGCATTAGATAAAAATAACCACTTAGTCATGAATAATTAATTTTTAGTATGACTGCTTAAAACAGTTCTTTGAAAAATACTGGAAACCTATCCAGCTATGTTAACTTTGAAGTCTACTTTTTAATTCCCTGAGTCCAATAGCAGCCATTTCTGACGTTCTATCATGACCATACTTGTGGTTATAAATTCTGTATTTCTTTCTGTATTGCCAGCTCCGGCCATTTATAATGTAGTAAAAGTATAGTTCAAAAAAAGTTTGAAGACACTTGAATTGAAACTTAGAATAAAGGTTCACAAGCTCAGTTACATGATTCATAAAATTCTGGACATTGGTTTCTGTCTCCCAAGGCTGCAAGAGCCTACATCTTTGTCAGGCATTTTACACAGATGCCAGATTTTATCGCATGCCCCAGGACATTGCTGTCTTGGAAAAGTGAAGTGACTTTGCTCTCATGTCTGCTTCAGGCTCTTTGGGCTTCATAAATGAGACTTCCCTGTGTTGTAGTTTCTGTAGGAGCCTAGTCGAAGTGGAAATCAAGATGCATCAGGATTTCTGTCTTGTGATTATTACATAATATTAGGATTTTGAAATACTAATTTCAAAATGACTAATTTTCCTGTGAATTAGTCTCTTCATAGGATGTTAAAGTATGCATGATTTACAGAGTTATTTCATGCAATGATAATTTACTGAGAATCTTAAAACACTTCATTGTATAAAAGCTTGAAAGAAATTACTGCTTGTCTGAATATTTAACAAGTGAAGTATCAATAGTCAGTGAACCAGGTATTTCGTATTCTTTCAGTGTGGTACGTTTAATTTAAAAATAGTTTCAAACATATTTATTATAATTTTTATGTGTACAGGTATTTGTAAAATTTTCTATTTTCCCTGACAAGACATGCTTTTAAGAGTGTATCTTAAAATACTCAGTAACATTTAATTTTACTATGAAAAGAGGGGAGGAGCTGGGAACTTAAATATGGCTTTATGCAGCTTTGCTGAGTGTCTTTTATTATTTATAGTTTCATTGATGCTGTAGTATAACAGAGTTGGACTCTCTTCTTCCTTTTATATGAGAAATTATTCACTTATTCTTCCATGCACTGCCTATAAGTAAGAAGATTGAGTAATGAATTTAGCTATATTAGAACTCTGGACTTAAGCAGTGATTGTAATCTGTGAGGGGAAAAAAAGGCTTTTATATCCCAGGTATGAGTTTGTAAGGAAATTATTGTAAAAACTGTATTTCTACCTGGCTAACCCGTTTTAAAGAAATATTACCCATCATGTCAGTGCTTGATATTTTCAGTACCTGCAAGGTAGAAATTAGATGCAGATTTATTACAGTGACTTTAGTGGCTGCATTCTTAAATTTGTGGGGTTTTTATTTATTTATAATTGTAGAATGGGGGGGGCTTGTGTTGGTTTTTAAGTGTAACTTTTGATGTATATTGTTACTGGAAACCTAAGACTGAGGTTCAAATGTCTAATGTAGGTGCTTTATATATCTTAATGAGAAGCCTAATATTGTGACATGGGAATATATCTTCTAGTTTAGTAAGTTTCTGTATAAGTTTTAAAAAATATTTAATATAACTTTTGTTAACTTTCTAGTTGTTTGGGTAGCAATGCGCAAGATTTTTGTTGTTAAGGTAGTTCTGTTGTGATTTAGGTCTTAATTCACAGCAGCATTATGGTGATAACCCTATATATTTTGACAGTGTTAGAAGATAAGGCAAATTTGGTTTTCTTTTTTGGGTGGGTTGGGTGAAAGGCTTTTGCCTTCAAGCCTTTTGTGTGTAAAGCACAATCAAGGTGTTGAATAACCTGTTTCTGTTAGTTACAATGGGGAAATAGGGCAGCTCCTCACTTTGGAGAGTGAGGTTGTTGGGATTTTTTTAATGAATGTCTCAATAGCCTTAAGCAAAACACTGTTTTAGCTAAAATGAAATATGAGCAGTACCTTTGCCAAAACACACATTCTGCAATTGATAAAGAAACAAGTAATAATTCATTGTAAGAAAATATTCTATTTGTATAACCTACATTACATACATGCTTGAAGATCTTTGAAGTTGATGTTTATTAAATATTTATAAAATTATATTGAAACATAAGTTTGTGGGTTTGCGAGAGATCTCAATACCTAGCAGAGAAATCAGCTGGGATATTGGTTATAATTATGTGGCATCACACTGTCTGGAGTGAACTGAGCTAGCTCTAGGAAGTTAGAGAAGCATCTTAAGTAGCATCAATCTAATAATGTGATACTTTTCTCGGATTATTAGTCTTCCATCTCAGTACTTGTGGTGGTCTTGCTACTGAAGATGCCTTATTCTTAATGAGTTAACATCATCTCTCCATTGCACTACACTATGCTGTGTAAAGATATCTTTTTACATAGTGTGGCAAAGTTGAAAATTTTATGTCATGTTTGTTGAACAGCACAGACATGTTCATAACCTATTTCCATTTTGCAACAAATCAGGTGAGGAGCCAGGAGGGGTAGCCAAGAAAAAAACTAGAGTCAAAGGTATTCTTAATGTTCTTTTTCTTGTGGAACTTTATGCAGATGATGTCTGAAATGCATGCACATTGCAAATACAAATTGCAGATTATAATAATGTTTACTAATACTAGCTATGTTGGCTAAGTGTTGTCTAATGGTACAGCGAACTATTATCCTTCCCATTTTTCGTTGTTTTGATGGCTTTTTTTTAATACTGATTGTAATTTAATGGCAATGTGAGTGCTTTCCTAACTAGAGTTTTTGTTTGTGCAATTTTCATGTTTTTTTTACAAGAGTTGTCTGGTTTGGATTCCAATTAGTTTATGGTAACTTCATATTATGCATGTGTTTTAAAACAAAAGCAAAAGAAAAAAAAACAATGTTCTGATTTATGTGCATTTTTTATTCTCTGTAAAATCCTCCTTTAGTTATCTTATATGAATTCTTAATACTATTACTATAGTGTAATTGGACTTGAGACCTTAATTTCTACTCAAGTCTGTACTTAAGTAGTTTAATCTATTTCTTCCTTATGGAAGGAGACATTTAGGTAAAATTCAACAACTTCCCCTTTAATATCATTACAGGATTGATTGCAGTGATGAAACTTATAATTTTTTTGAAAAGGTTAATGTAGGATAGCTTGCAACCAATTTATGCCATATATTTAGTTATAATTACATTTCTGTATGGACAGGACATAGTGATCTAAATGTTTCAATGCAACAGAGAGACTGAGAAATCTAATTAGCTTTAGCAAAACACCAAGGTACCAGATACATCAGGTACTTAATTTCTTAGATATGCTCAGCTATTTCCACACAGCATGGCATTATGGAAAGAACATAGTCTCTTTGTTTCATTAAAGACATTTAGACTTTAATGTGATTTTTCTAGCAGCATGTGAAAAATGAATACTCTTTATGATATAAAATCTCATTGGGGAAAAAGTGCATTTCCTGAGGGAAGCTCTCATGCTCATGTATGAATGTGACTTCTCTTGGCGTCTTCTGTGCAAGCTGAAATTTTCAGCATTTGTTCCACATTGTGCTTGGTATGACTTGGTTGCAAATTGCTTGTTTCTAAGAAAGTAATAAGTATGATTTAGCAAGTTATAGAATCATATAATAGTTAAAGTTCCTGAGTTTTTCATTATTTGTCAGTGTTTGATATAAGAATGAAGAAATGGTATGATACAGTTCGAATGCTTTATGCCAAAAAACATTTGGAAGAATATATGATGTTATTCCTTTTAGTCTGAGCTGTGTGATTGAATTGTTCATTCCACAGAAATGCTACACAGCAGTTAAGGGCAGATGTTACGGGAGAAATGTTGCTTGCCTGCTTTTTACCTCACAAACTGTGGTTTCTCTCAGAAGTCTGAATAAAACCAGAGCTATCATATTTTATATATGAAATTGTGATTGCTTTTTTACTAATATGAGAGTTTTAATTTTAAACTTAAATGTAAATGCTGGATTTAAATCAAATGTGAATGCTGCTGTTGGAATCCAGGACAGCTACATGCAGAGATTTTATGGAAAAATTTATTAATTTTATTGAGTTAAAAATTATTCTGGAGAATGCTGCTGAATACTGACACATAATTTTGAAACTGTGGGAAAGTGGAAGTAAATGCTAAATATCTAAATTCCAAGGGTGTTGTTCTGACTGTTCTTAAAGATGTATTACCTCGATACTGTGTCACAGCCAAATGTGATTTGAAAGAGAGAAAATAAGCACAAAGAATACAACTCCAAAAGTAAAGCAAGCAAAAAAAGTATTCTTAAGAACACTACATATGGAAAATGTAGGAATTTAATTTTCAGTTGTTACTTTAATTTCATTGCATATATGTGAAACAAGTAAACTTTTTTGGAGTTCATTTAATTCAGCAGGACATTGCTGTTTCTTCTTCCTTATAGTGTACTTATTTTTGTAAAATATGTGCTTCAGATACATTTTTAAGTCTTGGCTTAATCAGAGGTAACAATGTCAGTAGAACATAATACACATTTGTGGTGTTACAACACTTGCATTTGTAGTTTTAGAAAGGTGAGAAAATTGGAAGAAGAATTATTTTGGTGATGCTCTTGACACTTACAGATCCTACCATTGTCCAATCTGTAGAATCTGGTGTCAGAGATTCCAAATTTACTGTCATTTTCATTACAGGCAAACTCGTTTTAGCATTCTGCACAAGTTAGTTAATAGTAAAGCTAATAGAGGCATGTTTTTTAATATAATGCTTTATTTGGATGCAGTTGCAGTAAACTGAGGTTATTTATTGGCTGGCTGCATGCTGTATTGCTGAAAGTCAGAACTAATTGTTCAAATTGCTTAAAGCTCAAATAGTTAATTATACGAGTTTAAATTGGCACCTAACAAACGTTGAGTAATAATTCAATCAAAGCTTTTAGATGGTTGTTCATACGATAATCTAAGAATGGTTTTCTTATTGAACATTTCCTCTTTTTTAAATGAAAAACTAAAAAGTAAAAGAAGCTGTTAAAGAACCACTCAAGAAATTAAGGGAGAAGCAGGAATCCAAGAAGGAGAATAACAAAGACGGGGAAGAAAAAAAGAAAGCCAGGAAAGGAAAAGATGCTACTGATCGAAAGGACAAGAAAGCTGTTGATAAGAATAAATTAAAGAAAGATTCTGACAAGGCTAAAAGAGACAGAGAAAAGGAAAAAAGCTTAGACAAAAATGTAAAATCCAAGGAGGCTACAAAAAAATCAGCCAGTGAAAAGGATGGTACTAATCAGGTGGGAAAAGAGAAAGAAACAAAAAAGGTAGCTAAAAACCCATCCAAGGAAGACAAGAAAGAGAAGAATTAAACAGAGTATCAGTTCTGCTACCGAGGAACAGACCTGAAGAATGGGAAATTCAGCATATTTATGTGAATGTGGTAAATATGGCAATAAGAAAATAATATTTTCTGGAAATAAGTGTGAACAAAGGCTATATATAATATTTTTTTTTTGAATTATTAAGCATGTTCTTGCAGCATAAACACAAAGCAAAAAATGTCTTCTGTGAATCTCAAATATGTACATATGTGAATATGCCTGTGTAACTGTGTATTGGAAACAATCAGATGTGAAATCAATGCAAATTACTTCAGACATACTCTGAATCTCTTGGGTTGTCTTGCTCTTTCATTGTTTCCTCATGTTAAAATGCCTTTTTCTTGATGTGGGGATGAAAATGTAATGATGTATACCAAAAGCAACTTTAAAAGCAGCATTAAGAGGATTTTCTGACACCTAAAATGGAAACTAAGAGGAAAATAGATTTCTGTTTCATAAAAACAGCCAAGAGGAGTATTAATGGAATATATTGTCATAGGAACCTAGCAAATAAATATAAATTATTCTCTGGTAAACTTTTTTCCCCAAATATGCTGAGAAAACTATTTAATACACATTTCAAACCAACTTTAGTGTTGTGTTAATTTGAGACTTCAGTGTCTACTCAACTTAAATATTACAATACTTTTGCTTATTGATCCTGTGGCAATATGTTCTGCTTTCTTTTCTTCTTTATTTATTTAATTTTTTAGTGTCTGAAAGCTTGATTTTTGGATTCATTGTCAATTTTCAGTTAACTGTGTCCTCATTTTTCTGAGTTTCCTAATCTTCTGTTAATGAACATTTCTGAAAATTAGGCTGCCTATTTAACCTTTGATGGATACTGTTGGATTCCAGCCACATTTTAAGTGATGAACTGCTTACTACTGTATTCTAGTTGCACTTGATTAGAGAACACCTTACTTATTTTTGCAACTAGTACTTTCTACAAACAACACTTTTCAAGTACATGATACTTCTGTAAGCAAGCTCCTGTGTTAGTTTCCTCTTACAGTTCGTGTATTTTTAGCACAAAAGAATGATTTATCCAGCAGTCTCATTAAAGTTACAAAACATTTCTGCAGAGATATTTTAGTATGTTATTGAATCTATACTTGCTTTCATGTTTATGTGGGAAAGCAGTATATTCCAATTTAACCAGGCAAATAATGTCGCTTGGTTTATTGAAATAGTAATTGCATAATAAAAGTACACAAGATTCAGAATGAAATTTGTTATTAAAAGTAAAGTTTTATTATTATAATACAGTATCATTTTAAATAAAACTAAGCAAAATTGAACATAAGTATGTATATGTGGGTGGTGGTGTAACATTAGAATCCTGATGGTTGCTTCTCTTTCTGATTTTGCTTAAATTTTGTCTATAGCAGTTGGCAATACTCTTACCTCAGACTTCCAATAAAGAGCATACATGTCTCTGTAAGATGTTTTGATCCATGCAGGTATAAAAAGTGGTAGGGTAGGATCTAATCTGTTGGGTTTTTTTAAAGGAAACTTACAAAAAATAGTTTAAATGAAAGCTGTAGAAAATAGTACCGTAGATTAAGATTCTAATTGTGGTATTTAACAGATCAGATACTGAGCTTTTTTCTAAATATTTATATTTGTGTGAAGAAGGACTTGAAAGATGCGTGTGTTACGAACACTGTAATGCTTAGTAAAGAACAACAGAATGAAGATCTAATAAATGTGCTTGCATAATGAGCATTCTTTTTTAGATTTTGAAGATGTAGGTGTGTTTATTAATCTTTGATCTGATAAGTGCTAAGATAGATATTTAACAGAGGAGCAGTCACATCACACTTAAGTAAGTGTCTGGGATTGAATTCGGAATTAGTTGCCTTTCTGATTAACATATTGTTGTATCTGTGACCTGAAGTTTAGCTGGTCCTAAAAAAAGTTTTGTTGTGGGTTTTTGTTTTGTTTTGGCTTTTTTTTTTTCTCCCTTTTTAATTTTTGTTTCATTTTATTTAAGCAGCACACCAGGCTGTATGGATAGCCGTGCAATAAAAGGAGGTTTTTTGTCCCAGACATCTGTTGTGCTGTTGTGTTATCTCTATGAAACAGTACTATCATTTAACTTAACACAGCAGGTTACCGCATAAGCTCAAATAATGCACCACACGAGTAAAAACTGAGTGCAACTTTATTTTAATAAAAAGTGAGACAAAATAGTATCTTGCAAAAAATAAATGAGTTAACGTATTACATACTTGACAGGGTTGAATAAGAATTGTTGATAAATGCATCATAGCTGTGTATAGAACCCTGAAAGCAAAGTTGAGAAATGTGCTAGCAAAACAAAAAGGAAATACTCGTTCTAGTCTCTTTCCTTTCATAACACTCTGGTTGGCTGTGTAATATTGAGTATCTTTTGAAATACTTTGAATCCATTTATTCATGAAGCAAAGCAAGTGGTTGTCTGGAATTGGAGATGCCAGTTGTCAGAGAACATGAGGACTTATTTAAAAAGGTGTATATGTAAGGGAACTGTATTTTTGAAAACAAGTGGCAGTTTCTATGCTTAGAGATTCTAAAGTGTGAAGCAGCGGCTTATAAAAGTAACTGAGTTAATCTCAATATGTAGTTCAAGAGGATTGCAGAAAGAAGTAACTTATTACTCTTGTAGCCATTAATATTAATGCAGTAAAAGATTAATACAAGTCTTCATAATATTTTTTAATGTTTCTGGGTTTTCTAATGGTGCAGGAAAAAATGGCAAAAAATGGAGTCTAAATTTGGTGGGTTTTTTTCCTAGCTTCCTATCTTGATTCCATAGTAGTGGACTCTTGGTTACAGTTGTTCTAGATACAGCCTAACTACTTATCTTCATGTAACTTGAATAACACAAAAAGGTGTTAGTAGAATTAATCCTGGTATTTCTGTTCCCATTACTTACATAGAGCAGTAGAATGAATATATTTCTCACAATGCATAAAATAATAAAATCTCTCTAGTTTACAGGGACTTGTTTTGAGGTATACTAGTCCTATTGGTACTGAGATATATTTGACTCTGATACAAACATGGCAATTAAAAACAAAACCCAAACCAAAAAATCCAAGTTTTACTGACTTGAAATATAGTACTTGTTCCACTTAAAGTTATTTTTCCAAGACTGTTAGCAGTCAGGGGTGCTCATTATAGTGTAGCCTCTGCTTTCTCAAATACTATTTTTCTACTGATTTGTGTGCATGCAGGCTTGAAAAACTACTGTGTTTAGGGCAGTGTGTGCGCTTATAGTAGTTTTGTCTTTGTCTTTATTGACCTTGGAACTTAAATGTGAACCTTAGAAAAATGGTGTAAGGCTATAGGAGAATTCCATTTAGAAGGGACTTCAGGAGGTCATTATTACAACATCCTGCTCAAAATGTAGTCATCTCAGAGATATGACTAGATTACAGTGACCATTATCTAGTGTGGCCTTTAAAACCTCAAAGAATGGGAATGCACAACTTTTCTGTGCTGTTTTTTTCCACTGGTTTGACTGTCCTCATGGGGGATGTGTGTGTAAGTTTGAGTTTGTTTTGGTTATGTTTTTGTTTTTCTTACACCCAGTCTGAACCTCTGTTGTTTAAGTCTTGCTTTGAAACCTTCCTGAAGAATAATTCAGGCTAATACCAATACATTCTTTCTTGAGGATGTATCTTAAAATGTGGCATAATCTTTCGAGGCTATAAAGTGTCTTACAAGGGTGCTGATTATTGCTGTTACTGATTCCTTTCTTTTCATTGTGTTTTGATCTAGAAAGACTGTAGAATAAATAGTGACTATCTTAGTGGTAAAATGCCATCAGGCATATTTTATTCTGTAGTAATTTAGTTGTCAAAAGAAGTTGGAGATTGAGATAACCTTTTTTGACTTTCTATGCAAGGAGAAAACAGTGAGAAAAACCTGTTGTGTTTTTTTCTTCTGGATACTGAATTGGTGTTGAGAATAGCAATCATTTGTTCAGTTACTTTGAAATAAAGGCGTGTGCTTAAATTTCTGTTCTTTTTTCTTATTATATAGTCTTCAAAACATTTGTTTATTACCTGATACACTTTAATCTTTGAATATATCCCTGTATATCAGGACAGCTGTGTAATTGAATACAATTTTGAGAGTTTTGGCATCAGTTAATTTAACTGAAACAGCTTTCTTAGTTTATAATTGAATAAGATCAAAAAGAGCATGAAGTTAACTTTGTAACTGAAAAATGCAGGCCTTAAAGAAACATCTGTCCCAGCACAGCCAATATCACCAGCATCTGAGGAGACCATCCAGCCTGCTGAGCAGTCATATGTTGAATCAGGTAAGGCCTTTTGTAAACTAAACTAACTCGTGTTATTTCTTTGGGTAGCAAAATAAATGTTTCATTGATTTCATGTGTTGCTTATCCACTTCAGTTGATTTAATGGGAATCACTGTTGATAACTTTATATCATGACCATGAAAAGTTTGTAATTTAAATGTATAGAAGCCATTCTTGTCAGCTCTCATGATTATCACTGGAACCATATCCCATCAGAATAACTTTCTGTTGATGCACTGTTGTGGTTTTGTTGTATATGCAACAGTATACTCAGTTAAAATAACAGCAAAGTCACTACCTCAAAAGGCCCAAAATGAGCCAACCAAACCTAAAACTAACAGCCAACTTCATAATTAATCAAGTATTCACTTTTCCACTAAAATCAGTAATAGATCATAAATACAATAAATAGGAAAAAAAACATGTAAACATTTTAAAGGCCCCATAGTATTAATAAAATTCATTAGGTTTAAGAGAAATTAAAGAAAAAATACTTTTATATGTCAAATTTCATATATGTGATCGGCATTTTTGTGTTATTCAGAGACTACTTATTTTCTCCTGTTCTTTGAAAAGGCTAATCCTACTTGATATTTATGTGAACCTAATACAACCCACAAATGTTGAGCATACGGTCAATAAAATAGAATATAGAATTTGTATCTAAAGACTAGCATTACTTTTCTTAAGTTATAATTCATAAAATATGCAAAGTTAAAACTCTTGCTTCTTTCCACCACATAACTTGGTACCGTTTTGGATCTTTATTTGAAAAATGCAATTATGATTTGGTTTTGTGCCATTGGGTTTCTCAGTGTTAATTTCAGGACATTTATATGAAGGCAACAACAGTTCATACAAATTCGTATTGTGTCCTCGGCTGATGTGTTAGCTGGTAATAATTTGTCCCTGAAATCAGTTTGTGATTTGTTTTGGCGTGACGTTGTACTGTAATGCTAGTATGTATTTTACCTGTTTATGAAGCCAATGAAGTCCTTCTTCTGCAAGTGGCATTTTGTTGACTAATGTGACATTCTGGTGCTGCTGCCTAAATTGTAGGAAAGTAATGGATAAAAAGAATTACTTTGAAAAAGAATTGGTTTGAATAGTTGCCTGAAGTTACCAGTGTTACTGCCACTGAGAAAAATATATGTGCCAAGAATGCAGCATAAATAAATTCTTCTGATTCATCTTCAGAATCAGGTTAGTGTGATTAAGGCAATACTTCCATACTGGAGAGCAAGCAAACGCAAATTGTTTTTGTTATGGTGCGAGTTGCAGATGGTCACCAAGTCAGTCTCTCCAGAACTTTATGGAATGGAATAAGAACTTTTTTGGAGGCTACTGAAAGCTGCAAGCCTTGACCTAATGTTTAGACTTTGCCTTTTGCACTTACTTTCACTGTAATTTATAATCCTTTTAGAGCACAAGAATGCTGACATAGAATTGGAAGAAGAAATTCAGTCTGTTCTTCGTGAAGCTCTCCATTCCCAGCCTGGTAATGCATTAATGCTTAGAAATAACTGAAGAACTTATAAATACCACTGTAGGCTAGACTCTAGAATTTCAGAGTCTGGTTTTGGTACGTACTTTCAGTACTTTTTCTTGCACAAAACGTTCTAATCAGCTGATCTGTTGTTTTCAAGAGAATAAAGGAAGTCCAGTCACAAAACCCTAAAACTGTGGCCTGTTCCCCAGGGGCGGTAGCAGTAGCTCAAATCAGTCACTTGACAAAAACTTCTTCAAAATACTGGGTGAAGTGCAAGAGTAGGTAAGCAGAGATGGTTTTTACTGTGAGTGAAGAAGGCACTGTCAGGTCAGTGCAGATACTTTGGGTTTATACTGCTGGAAGGTGCAGACAAGTTCTGTATCCTCATCCTCTTTGGAAACCACTTGAAAAACATGAAGGGTGTGCTGAAGACTGAATGTTTGCTGGTGATAGAATTTACCAGACTATGTGTTCTCTAACAATTTGTATGATTGATTAGGAGAGAGACATGAAGATGTAGATGAAAGTGTAAATGGCCAAGGGAAGGAAGAAATACATGGAGAAACACTTGAAGCTACTACTACAGATGACTTGCTCACAGAATTAGAGAATGAACTGCCAGAAGCATATGAGGCACCAGGTTCAGTTCAGAAAGGTATCTGAATGACTATGTATAATGAAAATTAAATTTTGTCAAAAATAAGAAGAGACAAATGGAAGTGTCTCAGTAAAAATTTGATTAATAATTTCAGCTTGCAGTAGAGACTTAACAAATGTCAACCACAGCAAGTATTATTTAGAAAAATATTTTAAAAATTGAAATGGGATATTTTAATGCTTTGAGTTTTATAATCTAGATAACTATATATAATTGTTTAATTACTGCTGTATTGGCTTTCAACCAAACAAATCCTCTTCCCAGTAAGAGAGACTTCTGCAATATCTGCATGGAGTCTGCTTCTGAACTTCCTAGTTTTTCAAACTAGATTTTAAGAGTTTATTAGCACAGGCTTTTATAGACACTTAGTCTTGTTCTACTTCTGTCATGGCTTAAGTGACTCTGATGTAACTCTCTAAGAGAATGTTATTCATGAATTATATTGTAAGTCCTGCTGAGAACGTAACATTTTATAGGAAGATGCTCGTATCCTGCTGCCATGGGGCACTGACAGGATGACAAAAATCGCAATCAGAATGTTAAAGAAGAATCGTATGTTCTAAATCCAGCTTAGGGAAAAAAATGTTTCTGAATGCTTTTTAGATGTACTACTGAAAATTGTACATATATCTTCATACCTTTTTTTGAAAAATTTGTGTAATTGATCATTAAAAGTTTTGATTGCTAGAAATACACTGGGTTTCTTTTTTCACAACTGAATTAACTTCAGTTTGTATCTATTATGTTGTTTTTCTAGATCTCTTTTATTCATTCACAGTGCAAGTTAAAGTAGGGGAATAGAGGAGAAATTAAAATTCCAGTTATTTTAAATCTTTAAAATTATTGGTAGGAATGCAGAGTGAATATTCTACTTCTTTCACGTTTATACAGAAATTTCTGTGGAGAGTCATATTTTTTTGAACAAATTTATGTAATTTGTATGTGTATACATATTCTCAGTATCTTAGAATTATAGAATGGTTAGAGTTGGAAGGGACCTTAAAGATCATCAAGTTCCAGCCCCCTGCCATATATAAGAATAAAATATTTCAATCTGTATACTTGTCCTGCTGGTGTTAGAAATTTTCTTAAAATTTCTGCTTAGATATTTGACTATACATATAGAATATTATATAATATTCTGTTCAAGAACTTGCAGTGTCATATATTGATTTAATAATATTAAGTTTTGTAAATACATGTTTCTTTCTTAGATGCTGATCTTTTGGAAGATGACCTTGGAGCAATGGAGCCTGAGCCATATGAAGCACCAGGTATAATTTTGTTTATCCGAACTTGGCAATATAGGTTTTCAGCCTAAATGTAGCCACTTATATGAGAAAGCAAAACAGAAAAGGTTAGCCTGGTTTAGGAATAGATATTTTTTAATTATTTTTTTCCTTTTTCTTCAAACAACTATTCTTGATTGTCTTGGATATTTTCACTTTGAATGAGATGACTGTAGTGTATTTGCTGTTGCTATTGGTTCTTAAAAAGAATGATGACAGGTATGGTAGCTGTCTTCATTGGTGCAAAAACTTCATTTTACTTTTCTTTGTGCTCCTGACTGTTGGTATGTTTGGGATCTGTATAGACAAGACATCTGTGATTGTACAGTCTAAGAAGGTGAGAATGAGATTTATTGCATATATTACTATCTTCATACAGCCAACAGTGCTAACGACATTCTAGCCTGTTATTTTTGGCATTAGAAAAATCTGTTCTCGCGTGGATCCTTTCACGTTTCAGAAGCATCTGGTTTGTAACCTTTCCTTCAGGACCTTTTGTTTCTTTATTGCTAATTCTGCTATCAGAGAGTGAATCAGCACCAAAGACTTCATTCTGAACTAGCCTTGCACCGTCTTTCTGTGCACCTTAATTAATCTTTAAAGCTTTTTGGAATTTTGCCTGGACTAATCCAGTTAGTTTATTCATCTTTGTGTTTGATATTGCATACAGTGGTATTAGGGTTTCCCATTATAAAGAAACATAAGATGAATATTACAGTTTCCCTATCTGCCAAGTATTTTCTTCTGGATGTTATTAATGCTTGTTTATGGTACAGGCAGCCTCTTCCATTTACGTTAGACGTTGACTTCTGTTTACTATAGGCTTCTTTGGCTCAGTGTTAGTTCTGGACTTCACAGTCCTGTTTGATGCCAAACAAGACAAAAATAATTTTGTTAGATCTACTTATCCCTGTCTTTGTGGGAGACTGCTGCTTTCCAGTTACCAGTTTAGAATCAAAGCTGCGATGGCTCCAAGTGAAAGAATAGTCACTTTACCTTCAGTACCATGCATTGTCAGATGTATCGTACTGAGCGTATTAATAACACTGCAAAGAATTGTAGTCACAGAGGGAAATAATCCACATATATAGCTAGGCAACAACAAAAATAAAGGGGGAAATTGCTCTAGATCTGTGATGCCAGAAGTAAATGTACATACTTCTTAAGGTCTGATTTCTCGCTTTTGTCTTCTGTAGATCATCACCAATAGGTCCTCCTGGACATCAGTGAAGAAGCTCCTTTAGAACTTTGAGGATGAGGAAGATTACTTTGTTTTTTATTCTTATTAAAATAATTATTAAAAAATTGAGGGAGGCTAATGGTTCTCATGGATCTAGTTTTCATACAGAGAATATAACAGATGACTAGGAGAGAGAGTGGCCCAACACCTTCCATTGATTGCCATGTGTCAATTTGCAAGTGTCTGTAAAGTTTTGTCAGTTTTCAGCTAAGGAGCTGCATTTAGCTTTTGACAAACACATTATGGATGCAAGTTAAAAGAATTGATTTTATTGTAACAATACTTTTTTTCATGCTTAATTTACAGTTTCATATGAATATAGTACAGATGTGGAAAATACATTAGGTGATCCAGAAGCTCCAGGTTTGTAAATTTTTTGGCTTCATGTGACAATGTAATGACTTATGCTTATATTTTTAAACATGCTTTGCAGTAATATGTCATATTCACTGTTTCATCATAGTTTTATTTTTGAACAATTTTTGGTAGTTTCAAATAAGCCTGATTTTTTTTCAACACGTTGCCATTACATTTGTGGGCACAATACTCCACAAATGCAATCCGGAAATACATAAATATCTTGTTCTGTCAGGAGTCTTCCCATCTAATCAATGGATTATCAAAGACCTACTTGTAAATACAGATATCATGGACTTACTGTATTGTATGACTTACATTGTAGCTTCTTGAACGTGTTTTACAGTCCAGCTATCACTTTCAAATAAGCCACTGTAATATTAACTCAGTACATTTAGTTCTGTTATTCTTGAGCTAAATATGTGATCTTTTAAACGTCTCTTGTGCAATTTAGTTGTTGCATAAAAATTCGGTTGTAATATAAAATATTAAATATTTTTATTTAAGGTCACTCTGAGTTAATGCTAGAAGATGCTGTGGAACATTATGCAGGTACACTTCAGAGTCTTATTTCTGTTTATTGAAGTTTCATTGAATATGGTCCTCAAACCAAGAAAAACAAAAAACCAAATCAAAACTAAACAAAAGCAAAACAAAACAAAAACCCAAAACAACCAAAAAAAACCCCCAAAACTCCAACCAAAAGAAACCAAACTCCTGGAGCTCGTAGGTAGCATCAGTTCCGTAGTGAATGACTACATCTGTATTTCTATTTCTATTTCCATTCTGAAAAAATACAAAGACCTATATGAATACTACTGTAATGTCATCCAAATGGGCAGAATTTTACTTTGAGGGTTAGATTTCCAGTTAGTAATTTAAATTGCATAGAAATGTTTCTGTGGGTAAAAAATAATTTGAATTTACCAACGATGTTGAAGTTGGCATGATGAGTGTCAGGGAAAAGTAGTATCTGGAAAAAAAAAAGCCAGAACAGGATTCTAAAATTGTAGTTCTCTGTACATAGACACAATCTTAGAGTATTTCCATTATAAATTCTGGGCAATTTGTAGGTGAGGTGATGAACTGTGTAAGAAGAGCCTGCTCATAGTGTTTTATCCTTTTTAAGTCTGCTTCATGATGCCAGAAAATGATTCAGTTCTTCCTACAGCATCTTTTAGGGATCTTCACCTTTGTTGAACTCTTAATATTTTTAATACAGTAAAAAATACTGTAGTTTTGATTATCATATTTGGTCTGAATAAACCTTAGATTATTATTTGTGTGTGTTTAATGTCTTAAAATTCATTGAATTTTTTACACTGATTTTTTGGGGTTTTGTTTTTTTTCTTTTTTTTTCTCTACACAGATGATAGAGTGCATGACAATTATAATGAAGAACATGGTAAGGCAACTGCTGTATTTAGTGAAATGATAGTATCAAGTCTTTCATTAATATGAAAGTGAAATTACTTTGTCTTAAAATTTTCTATGCTGTCGCATTACTTTGCAAGTTCTAAGTTAAGGCTTAAAGGGGTTTTATGTTCAAATCCGCTGTGCATGTAAACAATTTATAGCACTAAATCAAGTGTAGAGTATGTGTATAGGTTATATTACCATGTTGGTCCTCTTTTAACATACATAAACATGTCAAGTCTTCAACATAGAATGGTAGTACACTTGTTTATTTTCTATGTGTATGTAACCTGAGCAAATGACAGAGATTCTTAACTTCAAAATACTGCAGACAGAAAACCTTCAGGTTTATTCTTTGCCATCAGGAAGGAAATTCTGACACTCACCTTTCGATTAGAAGTCAATATCCCATTGTAGGACTTTGAGTGGCCCCAAGGTGTATTTAAGCTCTTCGTGCAAGTTTTTCTCAGTTTGCAAAAAAGAATTATTTGCCTCAGCTGTGGTGCAGTTGGTGAAATGCATCGGCTTCAATAGGATGGAAATGTAAAACAGACCTAGCTTTTTCCCTGAGCTAATTGTTTACTCTCCTTTCCAGGGGATACTTATTTCACAATTGGTTCCTAATCAGGAATCACTTCTGTTGTTTCTCGCACCTATATATGGATGAGAAGTGCAGCTTCTAATCTTTACTCTTCATGCTCCTTCATATGTAGTGACATGAACAGAGAACGCTTACATGGTTCCTGCCTTTAAGAAGAGTTACCTATACCTGCTTTAGTAGTATCCTTGTGGAGGTTCCCAAAGTAATTTGCATCAGTTTTTCATAGAATTCATTCCAAAATCATTTCCTATTCTGCAGTTTCTTGTGGTGCTCCTGTGCAGTAACAGTGAATCACTCTATCTTGTAATTCATACATTTTTAGTATTTAAAAAAAATCTCATGTAAATAATTTTTCATATGAGGGTTAGTACCTTTTGCAATAATTGTCCAAAACATTGGATGAACATTGAACATCTTTAGTTCTAAAATTCACAGTATTTATATTGAAAATTCAGACAGTTAATGGATAGCATTTGTCTATTTTTAGATATTAGCTGCAGTAAAATAATGTATATTCTTATTCCTTCAGAATTACAAAAATTAGCCTGTCTCTTTACTCAAAGATTAGGAGTGTGGGTGAATTCTATAACTGTACAGAATTATAGTTAGTTTTGGTTTTTTTTTCCGTATTTCATCTGTGTAGATAGAAATTCTTCAAATTTGATATTTGGCCTTTGTATAGAATTTCTACTACAATCTCCAGTAAGGGTTAATATATCTATTCAGGCCCCCAAACTAGAGAAAATCTTTGAGAGCTTTGCATTTAGCAGTAATGAATGGGATGCTTAAAAAACAGATTTGTAGGATACTCTCTATGGTGACCATGCATAAACTTTATTTTTCTTTCCTTTCAGAACCAAAACATGAAGAGCAGACTGAGCCTCAAGATACAGGTATATACATATATATAAATGTGTATATGTGTGCGTGGGCAGGATGTGTGTTTATTCCCGCACACATCTATCATCTCTATGTATTTATATATATGGTGCATTTTAGAAAAAAAATCTTTGTTTCCTATGTAGTTAAAGTAGAAAACCTCCAAAAGAAATGTTAGTGGATTATAAATCGGTTTTGAAGTCAGAGAAATATTTTAGCTGAGTTAGCATAAAAATCAGTAACATAATCCTGCTATTTTTATATGTATATATATTGAAATATGTAATCTGTGTGATCTTCAATCACGACCTATGGCCAGTTACACCAAACGTTCATTACAGTCTGCGTAGATACAAAGTTAGGGTTTTAACTATGAATTTAGATACCTTCTTTTAATATGCCATTCTTAAGGACTTATCTCTAAGGTCTCAAATGAAACAAAGTTCATATGTGAGGCTTTTTATGGACATTTGGAACACAGTAGTTCTGCATGGTCACTGAACCTGCTGCCTGCCATGAGCTTTGCTGATAACTTTGTAAGTGGTACTTGGCGGTGATTAAAAATTTGCAGGCTGTCAATACTAGGTCTGCTTTGATGCATACTTTTTGCTACTACCTTTGTGTAATAAGCAGAAGCAATTTAAAAATTACTTGTCTGCAGTGCTCTCTCTGGGCCCTGTATGCTTTGTGGTCTTGAAATACGAGCTTTTTTTTTAAGACAGTCTTAGAATCATAGGACCATAGAATAGTTCGGGTTGGAAATGACCTTAAGATCATCTAGTTCCAACCCCCTGCCGTGCACAGGGACACGTCACACTAAACCATGCCACCCAGGTCTGTGTCTATCCTGGCCTTGAATACTGCTAGGGATGGAGCATTCACAACTTCCCTGGGAAACAGTGCCTCACCACCCGCACAGTAAAAACTTCCTCCTTATATCCAGTCTAAACTTCCCATGTTTAAGTTTTAACCTGTTACCCCTTGTCCTATCACTACAGTCTCAGTATTGTTAAACTGCTGATTGAAAAAGATATGATTGTTTAGATTAGAATGAAGTCAAGAAGTTCTCTAGTGTAAGTAAATTTTACATACCTGACAAAAATCTGTTTTGTCGGCTTTGAGCTCAGAAGTTTAAGAGGACACTCAAATGAGTTAGAAGGTGCCTTATTCAAATAAAATAATATATTTTTCCATTGAATCCATTATTTTAAGTTGAAGAACTTGCTCATTTTCCCTTGGGAAGGAAAGTAGGACTTACCAGGGAATTGCATGTTTATTAAATGAAATAAAAAAGCCTTTTAAAGGGAAGGTTTATAGAGGGCTTTTTTTTTTTTTTTTTGACCTTTTTTAATGTGTAGCAGATGGAGTTGATGCAAAAGGTAAAATTTGGAGTACGGATCATGCTTTAGAAAGATGAAGAAGTGTTTTCAAAATTTCAGGTTTCAAAGTTAAGTGTCTTAATGCAAACATTTGTTCAGAAGGTACAATTTTGAAATGTTTACCTAATGAATGTAGCAGTTCTTCAGTGAAACAGGGAAGGAAATTTGAGAAGTAACTTGTTTGGGGTTTTTTTTCATCTCATATTCGTTGAAGATCCTGTTTGTTTATAGCAGTTTACTATTCATAGTTAAACATGCCTGTGTGCTAGCTCTTTTTTTCTGTGTGGTATGTAAGTTTCATCAGTTGAGGGTTTAAATTAATTGCTGCTCTGAATTGAACGTGTTCTTAGCTGTTGAGGACCTTCTGGAAGAGGTGAATGAAGCCACAGAGCCAGGTATGTATTTTGTAATTGTTATCTTAATCTTTTTTGATGAAACAATTTTGAAATAATTTTGAAATCTATAATGTAAAAGCAAACAAATGAGAAAAAAATATGTAATTTATTTTTTTCTTTTATACTTTCTTTTATAGATGAATTATCAGAAGATTTTGATATTAGTAAAGACCTGTCAGAAGATTTTGATATTAGTAAAGACCTGTCAGGTATGAGGCTTTCGTTTATTTTTATTTATTTAGGTTATCCATTTGAAAAACGTGCACTAATATAATTAAATGGGTGAAAAAAAAGATATTTCTCACAAC